>CABFOW010003176.1:0-32456 GCA_902141385.1 Timema californicum | reverse complement strand
TTGTTTTACAAACCAGAGTTGGTGTAAAAAAAAAGCATAAAAAAAAACAAAAAGATGTGGGTGGGGGGGGGGGGGGGGGAAACTACTAGGTTCTATAGCCTATCACAAAGAAACTAGTTTGGTTACAACATGGAACGAGCATAGCACAAAATTTAACCCATAGCATAAAAAACAAAATGGACCTGCCCGAGTTGATATCCACCGCTGATGGAATCACAGCTTTTCTCAAAGACATGCAAGTGCCATGAAAGTTTGGACGTGGTATAAAATTGAAACGGCCACTAATTAATTAATAGAACCCGACCCCCCTTTGTTTGATTTGAGACTAGGGTCCGTATTTTTATTAGCAGAAGGCAGCCTAATGGACTTGAAGCTTATACTCCCCCTCCCTTCCGTTTAGCTGCCATAATAACGATTATCGTAATCTGGGTGGTTGATGAAGTGGGGCTCAATATGACAGTTGAGAATATTTTTTCCCCGCACCGCATTTTTTTGTGATTATTTGTAGATTTTTTAAAATTTTTTTTACTCATTAAAGATAAATTCAGCACGTAAATTTTCGATCATGAAACTATCATCTATATATGTTTAAAAGTTGAATATTTTACTTTCGACTAAATAACGTGGACACTCTATCCTTGAGTATGTGATCATTATTTCCAAACAAATCATTTTCTACATTAAATTTTGCGTTTTTAAAATGAAAGCTATTTACTTCGAAGATTATCATTTATGAAGCTTTTACATACATTCATTATTAATGCCACAATTTATATATAATTTATATTTGTCAGAGAATGTTTGGATACTTATTATGACATCGTTCTCGATGTCTTGTAAAAAAAAAGTGTTAGAGGTTTATAAATACATTTCTCGGATTGAAGATTTGCACAAAAATTCACAAAATGCCTGAACTGTCGCTAGAATTAACTACATACAATCTTTGTAACGTTTTTTAATCACCACTTCTTACTACACTTTTTTTTATCGACAGGTTTTACTATTTGTTCAGGCTATACGCATATATGATAATTATTCTAATGGAGTACGGATGAGAAAGGAAGAGTTTTAGAGGTAATCTACCTGCATTTGCGTGAAAAGAGAGTGAAAAGCAATTTTGGAAAACTACCCTCAGTATAAAAGACCGGGAGTCGAACCCCCAATCCCCCAATAATCAATAGGCCAGTCTAACACGTGAGTGACACCTTAGACCGTTCAGTCACTAAAAGGGATGGGAATAAACTTGAGCTTAGACCATTTTTTGCCTAAGTACTACTCATTGGTTTATAATTTATTATTAAAATATCCCTCGAATCAGTGTTAGAGTGGGTTAAGGTGTCATCCTCATCTGATCTTGTTTGTATGTGACAGAGAGGTCAGGATTCGAATTCAGACCGGTGATATGTAGGTTTATTTTCCTTAAATTATTTCCTGCTTGCCCTCCCCTTAAATGATGGTACATTTAGTCTAACTTCTACCTTACTCCTCTATTAACCCATCAGTATAAATATGGGGATAACCAGAATCATAAATACTTTTTATTATTATTGTTATTTAGCACCGCATCTTACTACCCGTTCGGGTTATACGCTTTAAGTACTAATTACGCTAATGGATTAGGAATTGGGAAGGTTGAATTAGAGGAAGTGAACCCGCATTTGCGTGGAGGAAGAGTGTAACACCATTTAGGAAACCCCTCCCAGTTCACCCGACCGAGAATCGAACCTCGATCTTCCCATTCTCAGCAGTCGAGCTCTACACGACAAGCGCGTTAGCCAACTACGCCACCGAGGCGGGTAGAAAATTACTTGAAGCAGAAACCCAAAATTTGTTTAACTGTCAGTTGTTGATAAAAAGTATAGTTTCTTTTACAATAATTTTATTCAATATACCTATCAAGGATTACATTTATGGAAAGGAGATAGTACTTCATTTTATATGAACCAACGTTCGATTGGGGTGAAGATGTAGAAACTAGTTACTAAAATAACTACCCCTAATATAAACTGTCAGAGTTGTATTCAATCAACCCCCGCATCTTGACTCAGAGTCACAGATAAAAAATCTTAGATCACAATAGTTTAAAAATACTGTATTTTGTTTTTTGGTGGCGGTAACGGTGATTTAAAACGTTCACAATACCCTTTTCATACTAATTTATTTATTTTAAAACGTGTCAATATGTGTCTAAATACATAATAACTTAATAATAATATACATTGCATTAGCCGGGTGAGCTGGCGGTCGGACCTCTGTGCTGGGGGTCCGTTGTTCAATCCTCGGTCCCGGCACAGATTTATCTGATTACCAAACCCTTCCTCTACCTTTGACAAGACGTGTATTGATAACAACTTGTGAATGTGTGGAATTCCAGGCCTCCACCGTGGTTCGGATCCCACGTTAAACTGTAGGTCCTCCATTTCATCTGTAGGTCCTCCATTTCATCTCACAATAACCCTACCATTACACATTAGCGTAAGTGCGTATAACCCGAACAGGTAGTAAGACGTGAGGCTAATAATAATGATAATAATTGCTTCAGCCCAAAATCGAGCCATACCAACCAAGCGACTACCGTTTTTTTTGTTGAAGATAGTGTCAACTTCTGCATATAGAGGGTGTCATTTGATCAGCACAATGAACCTTTCAGTCATCAATCTCAGTTTTTTAAACCGGAACTGCTACTTATTTCATTCAAGTAGCTCCGTAATTGTCATCACGAGACTGAGTTGACCCTGTTCCAATTCCACTTCTTCACAGATAATCTGGAAGCGCTGAGAATCAAACCCGAGAACTCTGGATCTATAGCCAGGAGGTCTGACCACTAGACCACAGAGGCGGTCAATAATAATTTAAAACGTATCTTTAAACCCGACAGTGAAGAAGCCTAACAGATAGACAACTTGCACAGCTTATATGTTTGAAGGTGTAGTCTACGCAAAATTTACGCAGGCGTTGTCTAGGCTTGTCATGAGCGTTGACCGGATCTTTTCACCCTTGCTTGACGCAAATCTTGACACAATAAAAACTATTTCACTATTATTATTATTATTATTATTATTATTATTATTATTAGCACCACCTCTTACTACCCGTTCGGGCTATACGCACTTACGCTAATGTTTAATGGTAGGGTGATTGTGAGATGAAATGGAGGACCTACAGTTTAACGTGGGATCCGAACCACGGTGGAGGCCTGGCATTCCACACATTCACAAGATGTCTTGTCAGAGGTGAAGGAAGGGTTTGGTAATCAGATAAATCTGTGCCGAGACCGAGGATTGAACCCCGGAGCCTTAGTACAGAAGTTCGACACCTTACCCCTTGACCACCAGGTCACCTGATTTCAAAAATAGATGTAAAGGAGGGAAGGGGGATAAATAGAAGGTGTCTCTCCACCAGAACTGTCAAATGTTTCCTCACGTATGTGCGTGTCTGATTTTTAGACTCATACATGGGAAACGTGTAAAAAGGGTCTTTACGCCTACTGTATTTTTGTATAGACTGACATAAATGTTTTTTTTAATTTTCTTGTGAAAGCTTTAATCAAGCCTAGTTTTGGGAACATAATATTTACTAAAAAATAATTTGTACTTTATTAGCAATAAATGGTACTTGGACTTTTTTTCGTGCCTTTATAAAAATTATACTATTTTAACGCCGCTTCTTACTACGCGTTCATGTTATACACTAATGCACTAATTACGCTAATGGATTTTGGGATGAGGGAGGTTATAGTTAGAGAAAGATTACCCTCATTTGATTGGAGTGAGAGTGGAGAAACCACCCTTAGTAGTAGAGATTCGAACCTTGACCTCCTTCATAGGCAGTCTAGTGTATTGCGAAAGTAGCACCTCAGACCATGCGTCCACCGAAGCGGGTTAAATTATGATTATAGCTTGTAAGGTAGTAGAAATAAAATAATATTGTTGTAGAAACATAATGGAGTGAATATAAAATCCCTTTTTCACATAGGAGCATACATAAAATAATATACACTGTTAAAAAAAAAGCACATTATTTTTTCTGTTGATTTTCAACTCCCGATTTCCCAAAGCTCTAGTTAAATATAATATATTTGCTTTCAACAAGAAAAACATAGATTTTTTCTAAAAGGTTATTTTAATTGAAAAATTGTTTATTTTCAAGATTCCTACGACTTAACAATAAGTTATTTAATATCCTTAATGTTTGCGGGGATATGATCAAAGTTGGAAATTTCCGCTCATGTAAAGTATCCTCAAAGCCATTTCCATGGGAAAATGAAAAGCGCAATTTTGTTTATAATGATTACAGTGCCCAGATAGGAATTTCATTTAAAAATAAAAATCGTAAGAACCAATTTTGCGATTTTTTTTCTTTTTCTCACCCCTAAGTAATCTACCCTTAATTTGAGGGTCGTATCGATAATCCCAAGAGAGCAATTAAAATAAATAAAAAATCTGGGGAGCCTTATGAAAACCCAATTTTAGCCTGACCCGTAAAATGATTTAATTTTGTCTCAGTAACAAACAGATGTCATTGCAAATAAAAATAACATTTTTTTATCCACCTCAGTGACGTAGTTAGCTAACGTGCTAGTTTCGTGTTGAGCTAGATTGCTTAGGGCGGGGATATCGAGGTTCGAATCTAGCTCGGGTGAACTGGGGCGGGTGGGTCCTAAATGGGTTTTCCACTCTCCCTTCACGCAAATGCTGGTTCACTTCCTCTAAATTCAATCTTCCCCATTCTTAATTCATCAGCGTAATTAGTACTTAGGCGTATGACCAACCATAGCGGGTAGTAAGACAAAGGGTTAAATAAAAAAAATAAAAACTCTTCTTTAGGTTCAAGGGGGAAGGGCGTGGGGTCATGAAACATACATTGACATATATTTCAAAATATCGAGTTCAATTTTTTTTCACAATCACAATACTTTCTCTTTCCAAGGGATCACGAGTACATAAAACAGTACATTCCAAATAAAATTTACAAAGATATAACTTTTCACCATAAATAAAGACAGTGAAATAAACTGAAGTTCATACAGAACCACGAAAAATACAGGCGTGTTTTATAACTGAACTCTTAAAAAAACGCGTCCAAAGTGTGTATTTTATCTGAAGATACCTCTCGAACTACCCGCCAATTTATCGGTTGTTAAACAGGCAATTTCCCGGAATTGTATGGAAATGTTTGACGCGCATGCGCAGTCAATATGAAAAGAGGAAAACTTGAAAAAGCTCCAGGCTTGAAACCCGAACGTTCCATTAGTCCTGGACAGTCGAAGCGAATATGCTGTGCACCTTCTAATGGGAATAGCATAATGTAAGACTGTCATTTTTAAATAATTTATGGAGGCCTGGTGGTCTAGGGGTAAGGTGTCAGACTTCTATGCTGGCGGCCGGGGTTCAATCCTCGGTCCCGGCATAGATTTATCTGANGGGGTTCAATCCTCAGTCCCGGCACAGATTTATCTGATTACTAAACCCTTCCTTCACCTCTGACAAGACATCTTGTGAATGTGGGGATTGCCAGGCCTCCACCGTGGTTCGGATTCCACGTTAAACTGTAGGTCCTCCATTTCATCTCACAATCACCCTACCATTACACATTAGCGTAAGTGCGTATAACCTGAACGGGTAGTAAGACGTGGTGCTAATAATAATAATTTATCGCGACCCTTTTCATAACACCTTAATGCTCACCAAGTCTAAATGCCATAAGTACGTAACAGTTGATTTTTCCATTCTCTCTGAGCAACTTCTTGAAAGCCTTCCCAAAAATATAGCATCGATCACCTAGACTCCAATCAGTGTCTCAAGGTGATATGTCACTCTACCCCCCCCTGTGCCATTCCCCCCATCCCTTCTCTCATAAATAATGCATCCCAATCATACTTGAACTGACGCTTCGAAGAACAATATTATTATGCTCTAATAAGTTTCATCTTTTCATATCGACCGGAAGTGAGGCATGTTCTAGAATGACGAGAGAAAGAGTGAAATTTTTTTAGGTTCTATATTAAATTTTATTTTTCTTTCATCTTTAATTTAAGAAAAAAATCAATTTCACAGTCTAGTTCCATAGCTTCAATATAAATAGTTAAATGCTATTTTGTTAGGTTACATAATATTTTTAATGCATCTTGAAAAATCCCACCTTGCTTTATGATTCGAACACAAGACCTTTGGCTTAGCAAGCCGATACTCCACTATTGATTTATAAAGGTTCTACCTTTACCCAAAATCATAAAAAAATTATATTATTTGTTAGTAAAATTTACTTACACTAACTAAATTAAAACCCACTTCGGTGGCCACGTGGTATAATGAGCTACTCTCGCAGTAAACTAGACTGCTTATTACGGGGAGATCAAAGTTCGAATCTCGGTCGGATGTAATCAGGGTGGTTTTTCCAAAATTGTTTTCCACGCAAATCTGGGTACACTTCCTATAAATATAACCTTCCTCATCCCTAAAGCCATTAGAGTAATTAGTAGATGAGCGTTTAACCTGATATGGTAGTGAACAAAATTATTCTCTAGAGCCTAGATTCTAGAGAGATAACGGTTTGTTTTGATTTTAATCTTTTCCTCGTTAGTTTCGATATCCCTAGCTCTTTTTTTTTTTCTCTTGAAGTTAAAATTCTTAAAAATGTTTCTACATTTTATTGTAACAGAATATAATAGGGCCTATAGAAATATAATATTTTGAAGATTTACTCCCCCGCCCCTCGACCCATCGTCTCAACCCTTATTTCTGGTTTTCTCACCTAATTGGCAATCATTTAGGTCTATAAAGCTACTTCTCGGGTTTCTTAGAAAACTAACAAGCCTATATATAATTTAAAATCATATTCTGTGAATATAAAATATGCATTCCAGCTACCATTAATTCCAACATTTGACTTTGATTCATAGAACTTGAAGTAGGTACTAAAGTTCTCAAAAGTAGTAAAAAAAAACCATAAAGTCACTTGAATTCTTGAAAAATAACATCCAAAGAGGAAAAAAATACTGCCAGAAAGTGTAGAGTATTCATATTTGTTGTATAAATAAATACTTTAAAATATTATACGAATAGAGAGAGAAATTATTTACAAGAGGTTTTACTTGTAGCGTGTCTTGGGTGATGCCAGGACTTGATGGGACTGTACTAGTATACATTCACTTCTCCCTGACTATACATTCGGACCACCACACACACATTATTATTATTATTATTATCATCATCATCATCACCGCGTCTTACTACCCGCTCGTGTTATACGCACTTACGCTAATGTGTAATGGTAGCGTGATTGTGAGATGAAATGGAGGACCTACAGTTTAACGTGGGATCCGATCGGTGGAGGCCTGGCATTCCCCACATTCACAAAATGTCTTGTCAGAGGTGAAGGAAGGGTTTGGTAATCTGATAAATCTGTGCCGGGACCAAGGATTGAGCCCCGGCCGCCAGCACAGAAGTTTGACACCTTACCCCTAGACCGCCAGATCACCCCACACACAATAATGTAACGAATGAATCTTTGTTTATTGGCCTTTTAAGGTCATGCTTGATACTTTGAAGTAGGGTACACCGTACAATTCATAGGTACAGTCCTGTCTAGTCTCTATTTCCTTGGTAACAACCCACGAGCTTACACTGGTTTTTACAAATGAATATAACATGGGAAAAGGGGAAATACTTACCAATTTTAGCTTTAATTGAGTTGTGCTGCAATATGTTAGAGCATAATTAGAACTTTCTAATACATTTTAGATAATGTTTAAAAAAAGGTCCCTATTATATTTCAATTAGCTTAAAAAAGGTATTTGCAGGGGTCTTTGTGGGGTTTGAGGTCATTTTATAAGAATTTCCAATTTTCTAAAAATGTATCATATGAAAATTACCCTTAAATTACTATTTTTTATAGATCAAAACATAAAATATTATTTGTCATGTAAAATAGACCCTATAAACCAATTTTGAACTTAATACCTTTAACTATTTGATAATTTTATAATTTTTCAAAAATCAGTAATCATTAAACTACTAATAAATGATATTTTAGAAAAATAAACATGTATATTGTACAAGACTTATCGGATACCCATTTGGAACCAAAGCGTTAGAGCCATTATTAAAATATTTAAAATTAGTTACTAATAAACGAGCCTTAAAATAATGTTTCCAAAAAACGGATATAGACTACAGTATTATTTGTTATGTCAAATACTCCTCATGTACACATATTAAACAAAACCGTTAGAGATATTTTCGAAACAACACGAATTTTCAAAAATCACACATAAGTAAACTACCCTTAAACGAATTTCACCCCAAAACAAAGTAGGCAGTGATATTTGGAAGTTCAAACACTATATATATCCATTTTAAACATAATCGTTAGCACCATTTTCGAAAAATTGTATTCCAAAAAAATTACTCGCCAATAATTTACCCTTAATTTAAGGGATAAGATAAAAAAAAAGCATCCCTAAGTATAGCCACCACATAACAACCGGGTCTAGATATACAGTTTAAACAAAATCCATCAAATGTTTTCAGATCTGTGGTCAGGGAAAGACAGACGGACAGGTAGATATGGTGGCAGACAGAATTGTAAAATCCCCATTTTTGGAGTTCGGGGGGGTCATGAAATGTAAATATTCATTATAATCTTGAGGGCAAAAACTTTCACGGTTACAATACTTTCTCTTTATGTATTTAAGTATAAATTACAATATTGAAACGTTGGTGATAAAATAATACGTGTTTAATATTAGGGCCTCCAATTTATTACAACACGGGGCCTCAAAAATATCAGGTCCTGATAATAAAAGATAAACAAACTTTAATTTCCAACGAGAAAAATTGCTCTGATTTACATTCAACTTCTGATTTATCTTTAAGAACAATACGATCCAAGCGAAACAAGTATTTTGTGTTCAAATTTATAAATTAATTTACTACTTTACCACATATATTATTATTTAACAACTATTTTTTATAAACACATTTACCCACGTAACAAAACTTATTACGTAATGAAACTTTTTTTTTTTTTTTTTCAAAAAACTGTCTCTAACTACACCAATATTTTACTTTTTAATTAAAGCCCTTCAAAGTGGAAAGTTCATTAACTCTATGTTAACAAACTTTTTAATTGCTATCACTTTCAAAGAAGAACACTTATTAAATAATAATAATAATAATAATTTTAAAACCTGAAATTAAACTTGTTCTTGACACTAATATCTATAAAAATGGTCGTACCCTTTCAGGAATTTTTTAAACAACTATTTTCTTAGCTCGTTATTATGGCTTCAGAAAATATTAGAATTGTTGGCAGTCAATTTATTTCTTAGCGCTGTAAAAAGATAGTTCACATTAAATAATTTAATAATCGTGTAAATAAAGTTCATTATCTATAGTTGATACGTTGGTTGAAGAACTTCACCCACAGTTCATAAATCTACCAGTTACAGCGGTGCTAATGTTTGTTCTGTGACCTCTACACAAATGGTGTCAATTTCAAGTGTGAGCCATTTTACAAATATTTTTACTTTCTTGCGACACTTTGGAGGAAGAAGGTATTATGATTATCAAAATAATCGAACTCAAGATTGTGATGGGGGTCTACGTTTCAGGACCTACTGCATACAAAGAGTGGTTTTCGTGATGCTGGCTGTCTGTCTGTATCTTTGCTAGAGCAGAAATCATTTTACCGATTGGATTAAAACTTGGTATCTGGGTTTTTCATAAAGATGTAGAGTATGATGTTACTCTGACGTCACCACGTGCTCTTGAACTCTTGGCCCGCCGTGTGTGGCGCTAGAGGGCAGGTCACGTGGTCTTGCTCTCCGGCTTCCACGCGGGTGGGACCACAGTTCAACTCCAATCAGTGGCGGCTCGTAGCTAAAATTAGTGGGGGGTGCTGCTAACACGAGAAGTAAAACAGTTCATTTTTTACTTCACAGCCGCAAAGCCAACTTTTCCATTGGAACCATTCTGAATTAAAGCTACGAATATATTTATTGTTGTTGATTTTGCCTGACTGAGATATTAGAATATCAGGTGTTGAACGACCTATTTTCTTAACTGTAACTTTCTCATAGAGAGATAGCTGTGAAAACTTAAGCTGTTTAAGTTCACTTTCAATCACAGAACTTTTTTGGGGGATGCAAGGCCATGGTTAAGGTTTTCTGTTAAATAAACGAACCGAAAAAAAAATAGCTGGAAGCATAATAATAATCTAGCTTTACACTCTTCTACACTTTATCACATTCAAGAATATGGTACACGGTATTTAAGCACAACACACGCTGAGTAAAAAAACTTCCTTCCACCATCACGCCAGATCCGGCACTGCGAGAGCAACAGTGCTCTCTCTACCTGGCAGTCCCGCCATTCTCCCCCCCCCTCCCTTGTGCGCATGCGCACAACAGTCAAACGCCACGTCGCTGGCACTGTAGAGCGCACAGTTCCATACATTTTTTTATCTTTTTCATAAACTGGGGGATGGCTACTGAAGTACTGACATTAAGCTTAAGGAATATATATTGTACTATAAAAATAAAGAACGAATTAAAGAAAAAAGGAATCATTATATTAAGTGTTATTGATAATATCAAGTAGAAATAGGGGGTGCTGCAGTTCCGCAGTGGCTATACACGAGCCGCCACTGACTCCAAACACTTTTATTCCGTTGGTAGAACATGATAGTTCATCGGACTGACATCTCGCAGCTCGGTCTTCCGCAGCAGTCAATATATTACGTAGATAAAACTGAACTCCAGTTTGACCAAAACCAACTCAATGCTCTGGTAAATAAATAGATCAAAGATTACTTCAAGTGTTGTTTTTGTCAACCAACATTAAAAATAACGCTTCCAAATATGAACGAAGAATTGGTTCCAATGATAAATGGGCTTCATGATCCATGATCCACGAACGAACAACAAAAGGTTTCACAATTCACCAAACCAACAAGAGGGTTTCAAAGTCCCCCCCATTGAGTTTCATGAACTAAGGCCCTTGGTCCTGTCGCTTGCAAGTCTAAAACCTATTTTGTGGCATTGGGGGCGGGAGGGTGAAAGGCGTGGCTTCATAACCGACCAAAGTATCCTTCCGCGCCATCTAGAACAGATGGTTCTTGGAAACCGTAGATGGTCCTAGCAACCAGACAGGTCTTGCGGAAAAATCATACGTTTGGAAATATCCATTTTCTCGAGAATAAGTGAAATTTTTGTGTTAATATTTTCAACAGACCCTCTAAGATAATGTATTAATGTTTATTAGGTGTTGTATTTTCTTATTTTTTGTTGTGAATCCAGCAGTTTTTTTTATTGGGTATCAATTTTATCTATATTTTATCACTGTTATAACTAAGGGTAGTTTACTAATGAAGAGTGAAAATAGAAAAAAAATATTTACTCAAAATCATATTTAACAATTTTAATTAAAATTCGTATATAGGTAATGATTAACATTACAAACAGATTGGCGATTCTCGTTTACCTGCGAGAATAAATTTGAGAGTACTTTCCATAGGCGAAAATTTTCCATTTTGATTATATTTCAGTAACTCCTTAAGATACGGAATAAATTATCATTTCAAAAATGTAGGATTGTTAAAAATAAACATCTTTTATTTTAAATATATTTTTAATAAGCCAATAGTTTGCGATATATAAGCAATTTATTTTATAGGTGTCTTTGAAATGGGAAACTGGTGTGTTATGCTCTTTGGTGGACAGAGATGTTCCTCTTTTCTCAATGTTTCTGTAACAGGTTACATTATTTAATTGATGCTTTGGGATAGAACGGGAAACTATTTTTCAATTATTGTTCTAGAATAATGTATCTTATTTTGTTTAACTTGTATTATAAGTGTTGGCTGTCTCCATTTTTTAGGTAAAGGAGCGATAAAGTCAATGCGGTGCACCATGAAATATATTTTTATTTTCTCTGAGATCTTATTAAAAGCGATGATAGGGTATATCTTTACTTCAAAATAAATATTTTGATCTTTATTTAAAGATACAAGTGGGATCAGTTCTCTCTTTGAAATAACACGCTAGCTAACTACGTCACCAAGGTGGGCAGTAAGTAATACATGTACTATACGTGTAACCTGAACAGACAGTAAGACAACGTTCTAAAAAAAACTTGAAAAAAGTACGCCTTAAATAACCATCTCTTTTACTTGTCAACTTTTAAAAATTATACTCTACCTTTACCGTCCTCTTTTATACCCCTTCATCATCAACGTGACTTTGTTTTTCGGTCTCCTCATAGATTCTTCTTCAATTATTCCTCTCACGCTTTCTCTCTCAATTTTCTTCTTCCTGCTATTTCTGGACTATTTCAGTTGACGGATGGAGGGCCGTCGTATTCGCGGCATACAATACTTTCCCTCCCTCTCCCCCCAATTCCCCTCTATTTCTCCTTTCTCGCCACTCCATATTCACTTATTTTCAAAAGCGTGGTAACAAAGCCATATAAAATTATGGGATGTTCCAAAAGCATGAATAAGTTTCAAGGTATAGAATAAGCTTTTTTAAAAAATATATAAAGTGAACTTCAATAAATAAATGTATGGAAAAATTCAAAATAATTCAACGTTGTAAAAATATAATAGATTAACGACGTTGGCTTCTTGGTGAATTCTAAGTTAGTTTGTGAAGCGGGTTGCGTCTTAACGTGACGCACCCAAGATACTCTAAGCACCGTCACACTTAGACGCCAGAAAATGAGCATTTCACCATGCGATTACTCTTGTTTGTCCACTGATAACACTTACCCGCTTACGCTGACAAGTATAAACACTCTCACACTAATATTTTTTTCCTGTGCAACATTTATTTCAATTTTAAAATTACCGTTTTATTTTTTTCCTATTCTAGAAGGACACATGCATCCAGGAAGACTTCTACCAAACCAATAGCCTGAGCTGTAGACAATTTTTTTTTAAATCCCACAAAAAAACACTTTAATATTAAAAAATAATCTTGTGACAATGTGAAACTATTTTTAGAATTATTTAATAATTTTATTGTTTTTGTGTGATAGTCCTTGGAGTGCTTAGTTGCGTCAAGCTATACTGCAACCCGCTTTGCAAAATAACTTTTTATTCACGAAAATAAAGCCCGTAAGTATTAATGAGCTTTCTCTCTTTTTTTATGTACAAAAACGCTCATAAAGAAAGTAACAAGATGACAACCAAAAGGCAGAAAAAGAAAAGAAGAACCTCTTCAAATTCCTATCGCCTTGATCACTCCCGTTTAAGAAACAAACATCTCTTAAAATCACCCACCGCAACGAACGAGGGATTCAGTTTTTTAAGATTTTTTCTCAAGCCCCTCTTAAGAGCGTCATTTTAGTAGTGAAGGGGAGGAGGGAGGGTCTCAGTGATGAGTGGTACTCAGAAGATCATGGGGGACCTATAAAACCTTCCCTCTTCTTTCGCTCACAAGGGTACTATGGGGTTTAAGGAGGGAGGGTTGCTTGCCCAGGGGAATAAATACTGTGAGAGGGGGGGGGGTTATCTTTGATAATCGGTACAATGTAAGAAGTAGAATTGAGGACTAAGAGTCCTTTAAGGCACTAGACTAGACGATCAGAAATTCATAAACTTCCAGAAAACAAGTGGTAGTATAACGTTCTTAGATGGAACCCTCCGTCATTAGGAGAACAAACAGGGGAGGATGAAAATACAAATGACAATACAATATGTGTGTTGACTCCCCCTATTAAATGACTTAATTAGATTCTTAAAGATTCATTCTACACCCTGCACAGATTATGTTTTTGTCTCCCGGTTGGATATTAATTATGTATGGATTTTTATACTTTTCAGAGTGGAAAACTTTGACTTTTAAGATATCTTTACAAGCCTATTTAAGTATAGGGTCATCGAAAATAGTATTTTGTTCATTCCAGTAAACAACAAACTCGTGTACTGTTAAAGGTTTTGTCGATATTTAGCCTAAGCGCGACATTTTCTCGGCAATATATTTGCTATCTCGATGACAAAGTGTCAGTAAAGTTTGGATAGCATTTTTTTAAATTAGGTAAAATGATTTCACTGATTTAAATCCTATTATCTTCTAATGAATACTTAAAGCTATCTCGGAGCGATGCGACGCCTGATTCTAAGATAAGCTAAGCGTTCGTTATCCGTAGTGGTATGACTTCTATCTGAAACGTAGGTCCTAGCCATGATATTATTTTATCATATTAAGGTCCTTGGCCCTGTGGAGTGCAAGTCTAAAATCTATTTTATGGGATGGTGGGCGGGAGGGAGTGGCGTGGCGTTGCTTCATAACCAACCGAAGTATCCTTCCGCGTCAACAAGAAGAGACGAATCTTGGAAACTGTAGCTGGCATTAGTTACCGGACAGGTCTTGCGGGAAAATCATACGTTTGAAAATATCAGTTTTCTTCAGAACGAGTGAATTTTTTACAGTGAAATTTTCAACACCTATTTTAAGATAATGTATCAATGTTTATTAGGTGTTACATTTTCTTACTTTTTGTTATAAAGCCGGCAGTTTTCTATTGAAAAATTTCAAAATTATTGATATTTGATCACAGTTAAAACTTTAGAAGAGGTGTGTATATAAAAATTATAAACTAATCAACACGCCTTTATTCTTGAACAAGCCGTTTACAAAAAGACAATTGAAAAACAACAAAAAAAACTCTAAGATAACCGTTTTTTTTCTATGGCTATGCATTTCCACGCCAAATGAAAAGGGCTAATCGCCTTAATGTGTTAACGTTTTATTCGGTGGGTTTTAAAGATATAACATTGAAACAAAAACAATAAATTATTAAATAGTTATAAAACAATACTATTACATTGTCATAAAATTATTCATTGCATCTTGAAGTAGTTTTTTAAACGTATTATTTTGTTTATATAAATCTTCTCCAATTCAGGTGTTTTGATTTATTCACGAACATGTCCTGTAGGAGTCTTTCTGCCAGGATGTAGATTTAAAAAAACGGTGAGGCCATAGATATATTTAAAATAAGAAACAAGAAAAATGTAATTTTTGATATTTAAGTAAATTCTGTACAGGCGCATTAGTGTGAATGTTTTTACTCATTAACGAGCTACCATCAAATAGACAAGAAGCCTTGTTAGGGATACCTCATTTTCTTCTCTTTATTTTGGTCAAAATAAATCAAACATTTCTCCAGTAGAAACATAGAGTTTAATTTTCTTCACACGGTGATATCAACAGTTGTTGAATATCTGTCAAGGATGTTCTAGAATTTAATGACAACTTTATCTCTTAATTTAAAAAGTTTTTCGAATTTAATGACGCTATGCTCATGACCTGCGTCAAGTTAATATGCAAAATAGCTTTGGATTCACCAAGGTCGTTAAGTTGGCACTACTGTATTGTAATCTCAACAATCATTGGCACCCTTCCTCTCACCAGACCAGACGTCACGTGATTCATGCTCCTCCCCCCAACAGCCACACTATACACAGTCGTGCTCGTTACAGATCTCTATTAAGGGGATATTATCGATTTATATAGAAATACGAAATGTAAGCCTTCCCCTTAGTTTCGATATTCCCTCGCCTTCTTTATATATATACATATTTGGGGGCTTCGTCGCAGATGTCAAACTGGTTGGCCCAATTCGGGTGGCTCCTAAAATATCTTATAAATTGTGATTCGTTCCATAATAGTTTACTGCATGGACTTATTTTACCTGAAAATCTTTTTTAATATATTCCTTTGTATATAGTTCGATAGTTTATTATTATTATTTTTGTTTTTAATATTTTCAATAGCGTAATTTCTTGTAAATTTTCCCTCGATCATTCAGGTATTCTTGTCCCTTCTTGGGCCTCTCGCAATCCTAAATTATTATTTTCCCAATAACTCTTACAAGGTGAGCCCTCTAGGTCGTTGTATACACAGCGCTAACTCAAGATTTGTTTAGTTCGACTTTTATCACAAAAGAAAAGCAAAACTCAGAGTTATTTAAGGAACTCACTACAACTAATTTCCTCTGTAGAGGATCTGCCTCGAATATTTTAATTTACATGTTTCTGTTTTATTATTTGGTTATTGTTACCGCTTTTTAAATATTTATTCTTTGACTACTCTCATGTTTGTTATTTATTATTTTTGTCATTTATCTTTAATATGCCTTAGTTTTTGTAATTATTCATCATTAAGTATCATTATTTAGCTACTATCGATTATTTAATTGTTTTATTATCCGACCAGCCTCGGTGGTGCAGTTGGCTAACGCGCTAGTCGTGTTGAGCTCGACTTCTGAGGACGGGGAGATCGAGGTTCGAATCTCGGTCGGGTGAACTGAGGGTGGTTTTTCCTAAATGGTTTTCCACTCTCTCTCTCTACGCAAATGCGGGTTCACTTCCTCTAATTCAACCTTCCCAATTCCTAATCCATTATCGTCATTAGTACTTAAAGCGTATAACCCGAACGGGTAGTAAGACGCGGTGCTAAATAATATATATATTTATTATCCGTGCTCTTATGGTACTAGTGTACTTTTCAATGCTGGCCTGTCAGAGGTCACACTACTGTTAGCCAGCACTATAATAAAGAAAATTGAAACTGAAATTATTATTATTATTATTTTGTGTTGTGTCTCATGAAAGCTTCATACCTTTGGTCAGTGAGCTAAGACCACCAATGCGCGCCCTCCTGTCTCTGCCTTCTTCAGCAACCCAGAATCTCCTTATTTCCATCAACTCATCCAAATATTTGAGTCCTCCTCCTTCCTAAGCTCCTCTTTACCTCAACCTTCCTCTATATGACGTCATGCATAAGGCAATTCCTCATAAGGATGTGTTTGATCCTGTTCTATTTGTACCGAAGGATCACATCCAGACTGGTTCTCTTCTCACCCCCTATTCTTAGTTCTTCATTCGTACCATTATAAATTGAACATATTTTTAAACAAGTTTTTCTCATCCAAGTCTTATTTAATATTAAATAATGCTCATTTATTAAATTTAAAAATGGGGGGTGAGCTGGCGGTCTAGGGGTAAGGTGTCAGACTTCTATGCTGGCGGCCGGGGTTCAATCCTCGGTCTCGGCACAGATTTATCTGATTACCAAACCCTTCCTTCACCTCTGACAATACATCTTGTGAATGTGGGGAATGCGAGGCCTCCACCGTGGTTCGGATTCCAAGTTAAACTGTAGGTCCTCCATTTTCATCTCGCAATCGCCCTACCATTACACATTAGCGTAAGTGCGTATAATCCGAACGGGTAGTAAGACGCGGTGCTAATAATAATAATAATAATAATACAATTTAATATTTTTTGAATGTTTTAAAAAATGTTATATTTTCCTGTTTAAAGAGTTTTCTTAGAAATACTAAAATACTTTTGTAATTCTAACTATAATATATTGTTGCTGAATGTTAAGTGTACACAGAAACCACAGAAACTTCCTGGGAGAAAATAAATCATAAAAAAATGGAAATAAAATTAATGCATTAAATAACTTAAGTAGATTATTTTTTTAAAAAATCTCCAAAGGGGAATATCTGGATACAAAATGAGCTTAAACAGAAAAAATATATTTTAATACGCAGAGAAATGCAGGATTGCAGATAAGCAAAGAAGCAAATGCAAGAATATTGATGCATTAGGCTTTTAAGAAGAAGAATTTCCTTGCAAGTGTTTACCTTGACAGGCTTACAAAAAAAAAAAGATAATAAAATATACAAATGTAGCAAACAACCTTGAAAACTTACTTTAAAATTAACAAAATTTTTAGTAAAAAATAAATCTATGAAAGATAAAAATCTAAAGTATAAAACAAATTTATTTTTTAAAATATTAAAAACAAAATCAAGTTGAGCTGGCCTATTTTATAGAGGATTAATTTAATTATTTTGCAAATATGTGCATGGATTCTTGTAGATTTTGTCACTTTAATAACGTAAGGGTCACTTTTAGTAAAAAAAATTTACTGGGATAGGTCACTTTTTTTTTACTTATTTGAAGATAGCTCAGCTCTTGCATCCTTGCAGTGAGTAATATAATATCCCCCACATTTAGATGACCTCAATCCTTTATGGAAATAATGGGTAGTCACAAAAGTGCAATTAATATTACTAGCAGCGTTCCTTTTATAAATGTTTAATGAGAGGCTTACATGACTGGTTTAGTCTTATTTCTTCTCTTTCTTTTCATTAACATACTCCTCTAATTAAACTTCAGTGTTCCACTTCTTTTTTTGTCCTAGTTTGTTGGATTCCTTTGTCCTGCTTTGCATTGTCGTTTTATCTCGCGGTTGTGCTCAATTCACACGTACACTAATGAAACTATGCTGTATTGTACAATACATCGCGAAGAATTTATCTATTTCTTAGGTTACGTATCTACCCACACCAGTGGTCGAATCGTCTAAGCCGTAATATGTCTCAATATGTTGGACTTCTGATGACGGGGAGATACGAGTTCAAATCCTGGTCGGGTGTAATGAGCGTGATTTTTCATAAATTATTATTATTATTATTATTATTATTATTATTATTATTAGCACCGCGTCTTACTACCCGTTCGGGTTATACGCATTAACGCTAATGTGTTATGATAGGGTGATTTTGAGATTAATTGGAGGACCTACAGTTTAACGTGGGTCCGAACCACGGTGGAGGCCTGGCATTCCCCACATTCACAAGATGTCTTGTCAGAGGTGAAGGAAGGGTTTGGTAATCAGATAAATCTATGCCGGGACCGAGGATTGATCCCCGGCCGCCAGCACAGAAGTCTGACACCTTACCCCTAGACCACCAGGTCACCTATTTTTCATAAATGATTAATTAAATTGTTAAGCTATTATATTTGTTAACTATGGTTATAACCGCATCTAAATATCATATTCTTTAATTTTAAAAAGACACACGGACACGGGAATCGAACCCGGGACCATTGCCTTAGTACGTCAATACTGTAATCACAAAGTTTCATACAGTTGTCATTGTACTAATGGCAGCATAAAGTCCTCCCGAATCGAAGATGGCTGCGTTATCCGATAGTTCATGATCTTAAATTGATCATTCATAAGATCACTTTTTCTAGTCCATCACAGACTCTGTCTTAAAATATGAGTGAAGAATTACCCTTGGCATGGGATGACTCCTATAGAGCTCAGTGGTTAGAGCATTGGCATACTAAGCCAAAGATATAGGGTTCAACTATTCTGTCCAGGTGTCATTTTTCAATTTATAGAATTTTCATAAATAGTTTTCCATTCTTCCCCCTCGTAATTGCGGGTACAATTCCTCTAAATTCTAACACCCTAATCCCTACTTCATTTACATATTTAATATATGAGCTTGTATTACTAATGGATAGGGGAAACGTGGCCGGGGGTAGGGGGGGGGAGAAGAAGTCAATCTTATGGTTTAGACTTAAAGAAGCGTAAAATATACATAAATATAAACACAATCCCTGTCCAGAAATTGTAGAGAAAAATTTAAGACACCAAATTATATAAAAATTACAAATAACCCATTTACTCCAAGAATTGGATTGGATTTATTTATTATTTGGTTTATCTAAATACCAATATAAATAATGACTTGGGAACTAAAGACAAGTGGCCTGGTGGTCAGACTTCTGTGATGGGGGTCCGGTGTTCAATCCTCGGGCCCGGCACAGATTTATCTGATTGTTCAAACCCTTCCTTCACCCCTGACAAGAAATGTTGGGAATGCCAGGCCTCCACCTGTGGTTCGGATTCCACGTTAAACTGTAGGTCCTCCATTTCATTTCACAAT
Organism: Timema californicum; assembly: GCA_902141385.1. Classification (NCBI taxonomy): domain Eukaryota; kingdom Metazoa; phylum Arthropoda; class Insecta; order Phasmatodea; family Timematidae; genus Timema; species Timema californicum. The sequence continues at coordinate 12,693 of CABFOW010003176.1, read as the reverse complement.
CACCCTACCATTACACGTTAGCGTAAGTGCGTTCAATCTGAACGGGTAGTAAGACGTGGGCTAATAATAATAATAATAATAATAATAATAATAACTAAACGCAGTAATTAAATTCTACATGTGGTCTATTACAGCTGAAACAACTTATAGTGTGTCTGTCAATGAAGTGAAGGAAGTTATTCTCCTACAAGAAAATGAAGAGCAGCATTTTCAACACTTTTTATAAACATTGTGTTTGTAAATGTAACGTAAAAGTTTTGTACAATAGATTCTTATTACTGCGTAGTGATTTTTAGCTAAACTTTTCTGGGGAATATTGATTTTTTTCCCCCTAGGAACTTCACAAGTATGTGTAAGGAGATGGATGACTTAACCATTTGTAAGACCTTGTAGTGGGGGGGTGGGATGGGGGAGGGGGTTGAGGGGGATAGAGGCAATGGGGTTAAGGGGATCTTACCCAGGCTTGGCTCATTTAGAATAAAACCCATCCTAGCAAGTCAGTCAGGCGTATTAGCAGCTCATCCATCCAATACAGTCTATTAATTAATAGATGTTTGTCGATGAACAATTTATTATTCACTATGTTTATCATTATTTTGTATGCAAGTTGGCAAACGACTTCTTTTTTTTTATTTGAAATTATTCAGGTGCGTTTTAGTTTTATGTCTGAGTTAGGGAGTTACTTTCTTTTCTAAAGTACCTCTTAAAGCCATCACATTTTATTTTTAATGTCTGCAATTATGATAAAATCAAACCATAAATCTCTTACATCGCGTGTTTTGAAAGGACATGATTGTGTGGTGTAAGCCCCTGCCCTTTGATCGAGTATACAACATTACGCACTTAACTATGTTTAAGGTTGCATTCCTAATTCAACCAGGGACTTCTAAAAAATTATTTAAGAAAGCGTCACGCAATCTTACTAAAAAAATTCGCTTTTTTTTACTTTATAAAATACTAGAATAAGTACAGTGAAACCCGAATAGTTCGAACTTGAAGAGACTAGGAAAAACTCAAACCATCCAAATATTCGAATGAAATAAGTTTCTTAAGAAGAATTCCCTTATCCACTTCCTTTATCACCGCTACCTTTTCGGACAAAGTTGATGATTTATAGGACTGTGGCTTGGACAGTGACATCTTGAGACACGCATACACACATGTACATACTACTGTACAGTATGTACTAAACAAAGTTAAAACTAATAAAAAACTAAACCACAAAATAAACTCGCACGTCACATGAATATCGCTACGACCGAATCACTAAGAACAGCGCACGTAACCGCTCGAGAGGTTTGACCTTGACTAACGGAGTACAGAACTGTATGTTTAAGCAAATAAGTAAGGGTGAATGGGGGAGAGGAAGGGGTCGTTAAGAAGGGTACTGACCACATTCCAACGTCACCTCTCCTGTTTACAAAAATAGAACAACACGGCGTCGAAACTATAAGTAGGAAAACAATACTGCACAGTACACTACAGCTTACGAAGATGTCTAACTAACCAAAACAAAATTCGAACTATCCACAATTTTTTTTAACATGGTTTTAATACCAAATTCATGGGACCGGGTGAAAAATTTGAATTAAAGAAGATTTAGAATTACGGAAGTTCATATTGTCAGGTTCCACTATACCTGTCATTTCCCGGGATAACCACGCAATGCGTTGCGTGTTTACCCAGTGCAATGCTTTTCTTAGCTTCAAACAGACGGAAAATAAATCTCTTTATTTTATTTCTTCCGATCCAGTTTTTAATTAATTAAAATTACAGCTTTGAGGTGAACATGTCTGTACACAGAAGCTACCATGACACAGAAAAACAAAACATATTTTAATTTTATTAATATAGATAAAATGTAGTAGTTAAAAACTTGGTTCATGGCCAAGTAGTCTAACGCGCTACTCTCACAGTTGAATAGATTTCCGATGACAGGAAGATCGGGGTTTTAGTCACGGTAGGGTGTATTAGGAATGTTTTTTCCAAAATGGTTTTTCACTCTCGCTCAACGTGAATTTGGGTACATTTCATTTAATATAACCTTCACAATAATTAAAACTATTAGTGTAGGCCTAATTAATACAAAAGTGTATAGCCTGAATGGGTAGTAAGACACAGTGCTAAAAAAAATTAACAATAGCTAAGAGATAAATATACCTTTATCCAAAATAGATGGCACTCAAGATTTTTGTTGTGTTATATCCGAAAGGCTTTTCTTACGTTGATTCGATTTTACGTCCATTCGGAAAATGGAATGTTCCAAATCTATCACTATTTGTATCAGGGGTATTTTGTAAAACCCCTTGGAGTATGAATGTACAAAAATAAATCCATAAACTCTCACAAAATTCTACAATTGGGGCATTACGTCTAGAAAATCAACTTGTACATGCTTATAAACTGTAATCTACAACAGTAGGCCTATATAGGCATTAATATCTCTTTCTCTGAGAACAAACAATTGTGATAATCTTTCAGAACTTTTGTTTTCTCGCGTTTTAGTGCCATTATGTTGTTAGGTTTTTGTACTTGCACATATTACATAAGGACGAGGAGAGTGGTATATGGTCAACTCTAGATAGCTCGTACTAAACGGGCTTGGGTTCCGTCCGGGTTACGAAAAGTTCGTCTTATCGAGGGGAAATAAAGTTCTGCTAAGGAATGAAAACTGATACTTTATCTAAAGTAATATTACACTTTAATGTGACGAGGTAAACCATACATATCAGATAATACACAAACACAAATGTATTGGAAAAGGTTGAAATTACAATAGGCCTATAGTACTTGCAAGTTATCTATATACAGTACTGTAGGTGCGGGGGTGAGAGGGGAGGGGTATTAGTGCCGCATTGCAAGATCTCCGCACCCCCCATCCTCCTTCATTACACTAATTTTATAACATATTTAGGGTGACCTGGTGGTCTAGGGGTAAGGTGTCGGATTCCTGTGCTGGGGGCCCGGGGTTCAATCCTCGGTCCGAGCACAGTCTTATCTGATTACCAAACCCTTCCTTCACCTCTGACAAGACGTGTATTAATCACAACTTGTGAGTGTGGGGAATGCCAGGCCTCCACCGTGGTTCGGATCTCACGTTAAACTGTAAGTCCTCCATTTCATCTCGCAATCACCCTACCATTACACATTAGCATAAGTGCGTATAACCCGAACGGGTAGTAAGACGCGGTGCTAATAATAATAATAATAATAATTTAAGCAGATCCACATTACTGGAGTAGACCTACATACATGACGGTAGCTTGTAAATTAGGTCAAATGAAACAGATGTTCATAATAACATTTTTCCTTGTTTTGATCCCTCCTGTCCTTCGTTTAAGGGGATCCCACAAGACAGGTACACCCTGTATAGACCCAAGGGTTGATGAGGGCAAATTCTTGTTAAATATGTCAGCGTTCCTTTGAAGAAAGTATGATAGATCACAAAGTGGAAAGACCCCTTCCAATGTACCCTATAGGGATTGAACCCTTTCCTTCATAGTTAATGGGATCAGAGTACTTACTATATCACTCCACCAAACTTTTCGGTTGCATTTTAATTTCCCGCTCTAGTGACGCTAAAATAAATAGCGCCGCTATTCTAGAACTACATTCCCCCGCCCCCTTCCCCATGATAAGTACAGACACTATTCCTTCATCCAATTATTATCTTTGTTTAATTAACTATAGTTGGATTGCCGTATAGAAAGCACGTTATCTGATTGCTCCAATGGATTCAACCAAACAAACTTCCAGCTCTGTATTATACATAAGTTTTTCTCGGGGGAATAGAGACAGTTTTGACAGCTGTGCTCTAGATACAGGAGGGAAATTTGGTTAATGTTGGCTGCACTGACATTATTTGTTTGTATTTCTACGTGGTTTCTTTTGATAAGTCCTCGAAATTTCGCGGTACCTTTGTATAAAACGTTTCATTTGTCGAGAAGGTATGAGCTATGGATATCATTTGCAGATGACTTAATGAAAATAAAAATATTATTTGGTTACTAAAACTTTAATATACAAATACTAAATTAATTTTTCATTTATTTGAGGTATTTAACGTGCACTTTTTTTTTTTAACCGACAGATTATATCAGCTCGCGACTTTTAAGCTATCTTAAATATAAAAAAAGGTGACCTGGTGGTCTAGGGGTTAAGGTGTCAGACCTTTGTGTTGGGGGTCCGGGGTTCAATCCTCGGTCCCGGCACAGATTTATATTATTACCAAACCCTTCCTTCACCTCTGACAAGCCATCTTGTGAATGTGTGGAATGCCAGGCCTCCACCGTGGTTCGGATTCCATTTCATCTCGCAATCACCCTACCATTACACATTAGCGTAAGTGCGTATAACCCGAACGGGTAGTAAGACTCGGTGCTAATAATTATTAAATATAAAACAGATACAACATCCAGGCTCCGCCCGTTAATTAATCACTATAAAAGGAGAATACCATATTTTATTTCATCAACGATACCTTTTTCGGCCACGCCGTGAATCGAACCCGTAGCCCTTGGTTCAGTAGAAGGACACGCTACTGATTAAGTTAAGGTATCAGACAACAGTAAATTTATATTCACAAAAAACACAATATAGTTTTAGCTGCAAAGCATGTGGATTTTTGCATAAACTTTCCCCTCCATCCCCTCTTTTGGGAAACACCTGACACACTAAAAGCTTCTTACAGTGATGAAATGACAGTATTCCTTTCCTGTTTTTGTTAGAAGTTAATTATATATTCATTTAATTTGAAACTTGGAAGAGAATTTTAATAAACACAGGGAGGAGGGGGGAAACTTCTCGTCTCGCAAAAACCTCAAAAACAAAACAAATAAAAACCTCCTCAAGCACCCTTATTTCTCCCTCTATCTTTCATTCTCTTATTTATTCTTTGTATAAAAACACTTTACATTTTTATCACCTCCACCCCTCCGTCTCCTACCGCGCCACATCCAACACATCCAGCCAAGAGTGTGTGCAGTGGTATGTGTGTTTCCTCTCTCCGCCGTTAGAGCGTGTTGGTATCGCCCCCCTCCTCTTATTCGGGTCTCGCCACGTGACTTGATTGAAGGAACACCAGAAGGAGGGGAGGGGGTCCAGACTCACGGGATAAACTAAAACCGGCTTTTTTTAGTTCAGTTCCTCGCTAGCTAACGGGAGAATAGCAGTGTTATTGTCATCGCTGTTGCGTGATACTAAAACGACGATAGTTATTATTATAAACTTCGTGTGAGATATATTCTAGTTTTCTCTAGTGTGTGTGATCTAGTTTTGTCTGTGTGCTGTTTTGTTGTGTTTTGTGTTTTTTTTAAGGTTATGTGATTGAGGCTGTGCTATCGTATTTGACTATTTGTTTTTCTTTTACTATTTATATCATAATGGATGCAAGTGAAACACGTGAACTTGAGGATATAGAATGTAAAATTGTTCTTGTTGGTGATAGCAGATGCGGTAAAACATCTTTGGTACAGAGATTCATCTCTGATAAATTTGTCGAGGTGAGTGAATTAAAAATAAATATATATATATTTAAATATTTATGTCTACAACACCGGAAGTAGATTTATTTCTACAAATTGCTAGTCTTTTTATTTTAAAACGTGTGCTACATAACTGTATTAAATTAAAGCTGTGAGCTTTGTGAGGATATTTAGTGATCACATATTCACATCATCTAAGACAGTGATTCTTACTTAACCTTTAATTATTCGTGGCTCCTTATATATTCTCAAATATTTTCTCATGGACCCCTAGTTTTTAATAACATATTAAGAATTAAGATTAATTCTAAAATAATGGCTTTATTTACTGATTATAGTAAAAAAAAAATGAAATTAACTTACCTAAAAATGTATCTAATGGGACCTCTGGTGTTGAACATTTTCCATTAATTGCTCTATTCTTGTTTCGAATGTATTAATTAATGCTATTCACATGCAGGAGTAAATTCTGAGTCGATTTCGCTATTTCGTTTTAATATTTGACATTGTGGAAAAGGATTTAATTTTTTTAGTTTTTTTTTATCACTGCGTCTTACTACCAGTTTGGGATATACACCTATGTATTAATTATACTAAAGTGCTAGGGACAAATAAGGTTTAATCTAGAGGAAATTCACCCACATTTGCGTTGATGGAGAGTGGAAAATCATTTAGGGAAAAACAACCCTCATGGCATCCGACTAGGATCGAACCCCTTTTTACAAATTAATATATATATATATATATATATATATATATGTGTGTTTTAATTAATTTTATTTAAAATAGAAATGGTTTATAAATATCGTAGGATTCTGGTTGAAAGAAAGTTTTAGAAAATAGAAACCTATTTTTTTCACGCTCAACATCGATAGCGTTTTATTATATTATTAGTATTATTTATAAACTTTTTTCCTAATATTTTAATAACAATAACTGCAGATCACATGAATTGAGGTAGAACCATTTAGAAATGTTTTTAACAATCTTTGTACCCGGTTCGGTGGTCGCATGGTCTAATGCACTTATCTCGTGTAGGAGTAGACTGCCAAAGACGGGGAGATCAAGGTTTGAATCTCGGTTGGGTGTAAAGTATTTTTTCCCAAAATTTGTTTTCCACTTTCCCTCCACGCAAATGTGAGGTAATCCTTCCTAAAACCATTAGCGCGATTAGTACATAAGCGTAAAACTTAAACGGTTAGTAAGACGCGAGGCTAAGAAAAAATAGCTTTATTAACAATTAAAAAATCTTATTTATTCCTATTCGAATCTAGCTGTAATATTGTTGACCTCTTCAACATTACTCAATGAATTTAATTGGGTAGATAGACTAATGTTAACTATGAGAGATTAAAATGTCACGTCACGTCCTTCAATGACTACTCGTGCGTAAAAAATAAAGAGAGATTGAAATCTTCCAATCAGAATCGTTATATAACCCGGTTTAAATTTTAAACCTTCTGTCCGTTGTGAGTTTGAAGAACTTTAAGTTCTTAACTAGGTAAGACCTTGTAAGTGCTGTCATTAAGGTGGAATCGAAGGGTAACGCGAGAAACGGACAATTTTTTTTTCAGTGTTTGGACAAAATAAATATTGCTCCAGTACAATCAAAGAATTTAATTTTCTTCATATGGTGATATCAACAGTTGTTGAATATCTGTCAAGGATGTCCTGGAATTTAATGACAACTTTTTATCTTCATTTAAAAAGTTTCTCATCTAATGCCGCCATGACAGATATTCAACAACTGTTGATATCAACGTGTGAATAAAATTAGACTATTTATTCTTACTAGAGTAATATTTTATTTATTTTAGCCGGAAAAATGTTTTGACTTAAAAACTGCAAAAAAATAATAATTGGCCATTTATCGCGTCCGGTTTCATCTTCACCTTAAGAGGACATCATTAAAAACACACACACACACACACACACACTATACCATCACTACTTTCTAGACTTATGCAACTTGTCCGTTTGCGGTACATTTTAAGCCATACAGACGGTACATTATAAGCCATACGGAACGCAAGTTATAAGCTACAACGATTTTGACGTGTGAAAACCAAATGGAACAGACGGATTACGAATAGATTGATGTATTATTGTAAATAAATACAGGGATTTGAATTTTTGCACCCACTAGAAATATAATTGTTGAAATCTCAATACGAAAACAGCATTTTTCAACTTGAACAAATTGAATGATTTTTTTTTCATTTTTTTTCTTTCGAATACATATAAATATATACTCTTTAGTTTTTATAAAAATGATTTTAACAACTAAAATAAAATTTACTAGATCTACTTTTACATATTCATATATCATGTTATATGAAGCTGTTACGTTTAATAAATATAATCACTATCAATAAAGTTACACAAATAATATAGAAAAATATTATCAATCTTTATTACGAAATAAAAGTTTATTTTTGTTAATGTTTCTTTTTATGAAAATACTACTGCAGTGTAATTTTTATTGGAAGGGCTTTTTTTTAAAGCAAATACAAATTTTATTGCGGCCAATTTTAGTAACGTATTATTTTACTGCGTTACTTTATAGGTATTGATAAGTGGCATATTCTGAGAGAATTAATAAGTACTCTAAAAGCTACCATTCACGTCTAGGCACAGTAGCCCCATGGCTTCTTTGGTGCTGACTGACAGCTGACTGTTTTGAAAATTTACCAGACCAAATTATGTATCCCTACGCCGAACCATATGATCTGAAAAAAACATGTGTTTAGCAGCTGTCACTTCTGACAGTCAAAATTTAGGTATATACCTAAATATTGACTGTCAGAAGTCAGCTGTGAGCTGTCAGTCAGCACCAAAGAAGCCATGGGGCTACAGTAGTTGTTATTGCAAACACTACACCAACTAAAATAGCCGGTCGTTTTCGCGTGATTTAGGCGAGTTTTGTTTTAACTATACAATTCTAAACAATTTTCTTGCAAACTTTATTTTGTTATTATTGAAAACTTGTTATTATTGCTATGTGTATTGATAATAAAAAAATTAATTCAAATAATATGCTAATACTAGTACTTTACATAGGCTTATTTGATTACTTCATAAAAACAAAGTTTGTAACTTTTGCGTGTCGCGCGGCATTTGTTTTCTGCTGACGGATATTTTCATTAAACATCCTTAAAATAATATTCGTGACAAGCAGTTTTAAAATACTAAGACTTCTTTGTGATGTTTACTCTGTATGTACTTGTTAATTCGTAGAGTAACTCTCATTTAAACAAACAACTTTTGTAACTGAAATTAGTGCTTGGCCTTGTATTACTTTGTATTTTTTTTTAGGTTATGTTCGTAAATTATGGCGCTAAAATAGTCTTATCAGAAATCCCCCAGAAGCCAAATGAGATTACAATGTTCCTGGATGTATTTGTCCTGCATTAGGAGAACAAACGGGGGAGGAGGAGAATACAAATGACAATACAATCTATGATGTGACTCTCCTTTTAAAGTTACATAAATCGATTCATTAAGATCCATTATGCTTTCCTATATCATTTACCTTTCGTTTCCCGGAACATTGAGCTCTTAGTGATCAATAGAAATATGTGGATTTTTCGGCTGAATTTCGGCTTTTAAACTATGCTTACAAGTCTATTTATTATTTATAAGGCCATATAAAATAGCTTTATGTTCATTATAGTAAACACAAAACACGTATACGTTCAAAAGTTTTGTCGCTATCTAATCTAAGTGCATCATCTGATTAACTTAATTGTGACGAATAGTCTTACTTCCCCTCCCCTCCCCCCCCCTCTTCCCAGCCTCAATGTAATCGATGAAAGTACAAATTTAGCAAAGAAAGCAAGCCACTGTACAACTTTGACTACTGTTTATTTGAAACTATTTCTTTGTTTTATTTTTTCGCCACGTAGAAGTAATGAAAGAGATACAGTGTTTCGTGGAAGATCTCACATCTGCTACGTCTTGACAAATTACTTCTTTTTTTTTCTGCTGCTCTGGCGTGTTAATTCTGAATTAGTATATGTAGATTTTAGAACTTGTTTAGATAGCGTAACGTGACGTAGCAAAATAAAATATTATGCAGTTAATTATGTAACTTGTAGATGAAAGTGTTTGCTATTTTGTAAAGTGAGAAAAAAAAGTATGCCTGTTTTGCATGCACTTTCTTGGTAAAATTAACTCACGAATTTAATAAAGTGATTTAAGATTTGAAATACCCAACAATCATAGATACAAGTTAAAAAAAATATTAATGGTAATCAGGATTTTTCTAACACGAATTAGAAGAGTACTCTTAAGAGTAATTACACCTACATCCGCATGAATAGGGGATGAGGAAACAATAGTGATACAGTCACTTAATGATACAGGGGGAAAAGGTGAAACTTCCTATTTTAACTCAATTTGAGTTAGTGTTGCAATATGTTAGACAATCATTGAGCTAGTGTGGTCACATGTTAGACAATCATTGAGCTAGTGTGGTCATATGTTAGACAATCATTGAGTTAATGCTGCCATCTGTTAGACAATCATTGAGATAGTGCTGCCATCTGTTAGACAATCATGATACCTTTAATATGCATTTTAGATTATGGTTAAGAGATGAATCTGTCGTATTTATATTTAAAAAAACAACTTTATGGAGTCCTTATGGGGCTCAACTTTCTTCATTTCATTATTTTTACTAAACTTCTTGGAATCCTGGGGACCACTAACGATCCGAGTGGTCCGAGGACCCTATTTTGAGAAACATTGTCTTAGGTTTACCTGTTAGTAAACCTTTTATTAAATATCCTAATACCCACCTCAGGGGCGTAGTTAGTTAACGCACCTGTTTCGTGTTAAGCTAGACTGCTGAGGACGGGAAGATCGAGGCTCAAATCTTGCCCAGGTGAACTAGTTTTTTTCTAAATGCTTTTCCACTCTCCCTCCATGCAAATGCGGTTTCACTTCCTCTATATTCAGCCTTCCCAATTTCTAACTCATTGGCACAATTAATACATAAGCGTATAACTCGAACGGGTAGTAAGACGTGGTGCTAAGTGTAAGTATAATAACCTAACATAAAAAAACCAATGTTATCGATTTTAATAGTAAACGTAGGTCCATATTCATGCGCGTTTATTATCGATCATTTTCGTTTGAACAATGTCTAGAATCTCCTTTCTCGGATTTTCATACCTTGTTAAATGAGTCCCTTTTGACGCCACCGGTTGATATATTGGGCCCCATATCTAACCCATTCACTTGAGTTCGGGAGAATATGTAACCCCACCCCTCCTATCCTCTCTTCACCCCTGACTGAAATCCTTCCATTGTGCCTATCTTATCGAGAATGCTCGGAACAACGTCCGTTTCGATGTTGAATGAAAATTTGGTTTAACGGAAATTAGGCTACCGGTTGAGGAAAAAAAAGAAGAGGGGGTAGGTGTGAAAGGGGAAGGTTGAAAGTAGGGGAAAGGGAGGAGATGAGTTACAGTATACTGGATATCATCTCTTAGGAAACTGTATAGCTACTTTTGGGAAACAAACTTGGTCATTTTGACGTTTTTTTGTGGTCATATTTCCTCAAATATAAGACAAGCTTCACAAAGCTGGTTAATCGAGGTTGCCAATAACTTATTTTTTAATCAACTTCCACATAACTGAGAACGAGGAGATGTGGCAAGTGATAATTGAAAGGGACAGAGCGAAGATAAAGACCTGTATTTTCCACAGGGATGATATTGGGTGTAGCTTCGGTCATGGTTACTGTTTGTTATAACGATGATATTACCACAGCATGTTAATATATCGATTTTTTTTTAGTTTTTTTTGTATCGATCATATTTATTTTTTTAAGTTTGTAATTTAATGATTATCATTCTATTTCAATAGAACGTGTTTGTATCGCTTAATTAGTGGTGTGTGTTTTAATTTATCACATATTTTCACATTATTAAATATTTTGCTACATATTTTAACTTATTTTCTTACATATTTATGCACATTTTGTTATTTAATACTACATAAAACCATCTTCAGTGCACGCATGGTCTAAGGCACTACTCTCGCATTAAACTAGACTGCCGATAGTGGGGATACCGAGGTTCGAATCTTGCTCGGGGAACTGAGGATGATTTTTTTCACTATCTACACGAAAATGTAGGTACACTTTCTCTATATTATAACCTTACTAGTCCCTAAAACCACCAGCTTAATTAGAATATAAGCGCATAACCCGAACATGCAGTAAGAAGTGGTGCTAAAAAATGTATCTAAAAATCCGGGCTCTAATTTCATCACTATAATTTTTTTTTAATGATCTTATATTCTATAGTTTAATTATTTACTATTTTTCAAGGTCAAGATTTTCCTAACCCCTTTTACAAAACAATTCAAACTTTGACTAAGAATGTTTGGTAGAGGTCGGGGAAAGGGGTACGAATATAATCTATAAAAAAAAGAGAAAGAAGGGTGCAAGATGTTTAACAGCTTTTATAACACTTCAAAAAGCTGTTGAGGGTGGGATTGATAGTGGCGAGGAAGAAGATAGCGATGGAAATGGTAGCCATAATGTTTGGTAACTTTACGGTTGTAATGAACCCTCGACGAGTATGAAAGATGCGAGTAGATTGGCTCCGAGCCAAAACATGAGAGATGTGAAGAGATTTTCTCCACAGACGTAAGGAAAAAAGGTCGTTGAAGTGCCCGCATCCTAAACAGGGATTACCTCTCGTGTCTGATGCATTTTCTTCCATTTCGGTCTTTCTTATGAATGTTCGCAGAAATTGTATCTTTTTTTAAGCTATCAAATTGTATGTACACGTAGCAAAAATGGTGTGTTGATCACTTTTTAAAAAAGTTACGAGGTCTTGTGTACGCGTTGTGGAAATTTTATCACTTTAAAAAATAAACGTATTTTAGTGTTATACACTTGTATCAGGAATGTTATTACTTTTAATTAAAATAGTACTTATCAAGTGTTTTATACAGTTCTTATTATAAATTGGATCATTTAATAAAAGTAATGGATTAAAGAGTTGAGCTCATATAATTATTTGCTATAACTGCATATAAATATCATATTCATTAAGTTGAAGTCGGTGACCTGGTGGTTTAGGGGTAAGGTGTCAGACTTCTATGCTGGCAGCTGGGGTTCAATCCTCGGCCCCGGCACAGATTTATCTGATTACCAAACCCTTCCTTCACCTCTGACAAGACATCTTGGGAATGT
>CABFOW010003175.1:24227-80661 GCA_902141385.1 Timema californicum | reverse complement strand
ATATATATGTATTTTTTTGCTCGAGAAAATATTAGACTGTGGCTATTTATAAAACCTTGCACACTAAATTAATTTAGAAAATGTTTTATTGCACAATTTTGTTCTTAAAATTTTGTTTTAATCTGATAAATCAATATATCATCACAACTTTCAACTCAATTTCTTCAGATTTCTCTCTCTCTCTATATATATATTATATATATTATATAGCCATTATTAGTGTATTTATAAGCTGAGAATGGCAATAATTGTACATAAATGTAACATTTTATGTATTAATAGTTTTACTGGCAAGGTTTCTTAATGATTGAAGTTGAAATATTTTTTGAAGCAAAATTTAAGCTGATGTTCGTTTCGAAGCCAAGTTGAAGTTTCTAAGCTTTACACACCCCTGCTTATAATATTTTATAGGTATAGATAATATCTATTGAAAGTGATAACTTGAAGTTAACATGATTTGATTTATGAATACATGAGAATAGATCTAGTTACTTTTCTAGCCATCAGATAAGTTTTTTCCTATGAAAATTAGACTTGTTCATTGGATAGGTTGGTGGCTAAATTGATAATTTTGAATATTTTTAAGCAAAAGGTCTAGCTAATATCCATAGTTTTTATATTTCCAACCTTTCGGTTTTGTTTACCCCGAAGAGTAAAGGCTTATCTTGCAAGTTTCCACTATGGTGTAGCTTATAAGATAGGGCCATAGTATATCATCCATCAAGGAAAGATTGTTACCTCCCATGATAAACATAGTGTACATAATTATATGCACGATCTGTAGCCGGACGTATTATACATTTAAACTCATACCTGCCTCAGTGGCGTAGTTGGCTAACGCGCTTGTCGTGTTGAAGCTCGACTGCTGAGGACAGGGAGATCGAGGTTCGAATCTCGGTCGGGTGAACTGGGGGGGTGGGGTTTCCTAAATGGTTTTCCAATCTCCCTCCACGCAAATGCGGGTTCACTTCCTCTAATTCACCCTTTCCAATTCCTATTCCATTAGCGTAATTAGTACTTTGCTAATGGAACGGGTAGTAAGACGCGGTGCTAAATATTATAACATTAATATTTAAACTCATGGTAGATAAAGACAGGCAAAACAGGGAAATGTCAGGGAATTTAACTCAAAATAAGGAAAAGTTAGGGAATTAAAAAATATGTCTAAAATATCCCATTAATTTTGCAACCAAACACTGAAACAAAAGTTAATAGTATGACCTACCTAAATAAAATAACATTTTAGTTTTAAAAATAAAGTCCTGATAAAACTGTTTATGTTTAGTGGATACAAACTTTTTTTAGTATGTGATAAATAATAATAAAACACGTCATCATCCACCATTAAAACTGGAAAAAAGTAGTCATGGAAAATTGAAAAATGTTACCTGAAAAACCTTGAAAAGTCAGGGAATTTTGTAGCCACCCTGAAACCGTGCGAGTATTTCATCCTAACCTTTCAGACACCCATAAAACCTCACCCATTCACCACCTATCTGCGCAGGTGCTGGAGTTAATCTGCACGCGCGAGGCAGGCGCAGTGTTCGAAGCTGGTGGTCTCAACTGCGTGCTCTCGTTCATCCGGGACAATGGTTGTCGCGTTCACAAGGATACCCTTCACTCGGCGATGGCTGTTGTGTCGAGGCTCTGCACCAAGATGGAGCCCCAGGATGCCAGCCTACCAGCCTGCGTTGAGGCACTCTCCACCCTACTCAAGCACGAGGATAGTCATGTAAGACACTAAATACTTAATGTTAAAAAGGCAGTGTGTACAGTTTGTGTTCAAAAATCCTAAAGCTAAATTTCTCGGCCGTGATTTTTTCTAGATTTAATATCTACTCATTTTTATAAAAGTTTATTTTTATGGCTAGATGTCTCATTAAAGTAATTTATTTATCCAAACCTGTGTGCATTTATAATTGAGCTCCATTTCAAAAATAATAATAAAACAATCTTAAAATAGATATGCTAATTCCTAGAATACCAAAAATCTTTAATTATAGATGGCTCCTTTTTAAAAGGTTTTTACCAAATATATATTCTTATACTCAAATGCAGGTTTCTCAAATTGCTCTCAGCCGTGGCCTAACCAACATACATCTTCTAGCTTTTCTAAAAAAAACATTAAACAACTCATGTATTGTATAAACGGCAACTTTAAATTATACTAAATATTTATTGGTAAGCTAACACAAGCCATGTTAAGGGGAAAGAAGAGCTTCTATGACATAACATTAAAATCTGCTTTTTATTTATTTACCAGACTTGCTATAAAAAAATTGATACTTCTCAATATTATTAAAACTCGATGATTTGTCGCGTACCCTTGGGCGGTACACGTCCCATGGCTTGTAAAATACTTTGCTAATGTGTCTCATGCTATGCAGTGACCCGGTTGTAGGTTATCCACCTGTCATTTGTGTCTCCAGGTAGCGGATGGGGCCCTGCGGTGTTTTGCCTCTTTGGCGGACCGCTTCACTCGGCGAGGGGTAGATCCGGCCCCCTTAGCAGAACACGGTCTGGTCACAGAGTTGCTCAACAGGCTGTCAAATGCTGCTGGACCCGCAGCCACCACTTGCACAGGACCAGGTACTAATAACCTACCGTGAATTCCTTAGGTTAATGTGTGTCTAAACAATCTGCGCTAAATTTATATTAATTTGACTCTTTAGCTAAAAATGAAGATTTAAAATAAATAAAAACAAATGGTCCAAACGAATAGATAAGGCTTAATACTCACTTTTAAAGCGTGTGCAAACTCTACTTTTTTAATTCGAAGCAAACTCTAACCAAATAATGAAATATTTATGAAAAAATATTATATTTTTTGTTATTTATGTAAGTCCATCCACTAAAATGTCCTTATAAATGTTTTATTGCGCAAGTGTTTGTAATACTTAGTTTAATTCTGAAAAATAAAGTTATCACAATTTACAATACAATTACTTGAGATTTTTGTCATATTAATATTGTCTTGTGCTGTACATAGCATCTCATAACGGCAATAATTGACAATAATTGACAAAGATTTGTAATTGTTAAAGCCAAGTCAAAGCTGATATTTGTTTCGAAGCCAAGTCAAAGCTTTGCACACCCCTAGTAGACTACGTTTTTATGCTTATGAATTATTGTTTTTGTTTCTTTTAAAGAAGATATATTTTAAGGATTTGCCGTTCATTAGGGGACTACTTTTTAAATGTGAATTCAAAGCAAAGTTTGAAGTTGGAGATTAAGTTTTTGTGTTTCCACATAGCACAACTTTTTAATTTTCGAATTATTCATAAAGTGCATCTAGGTTACGAGAAAAGTGCAGAGAATTAGGCAAAGAACACTATATTATCTTATGCTGACATATCTGAATTTATCCAAGCTTATGTTGTAGATATAATTTAATCTCAAGTTTTTGTTAAAATACTTTTTGGTGACTTGGCAGTCTAGGGGTAAGGTGTCAGACTTGTATGCTGGCGGCCGGGGTTCAATCCTCGGTCCCGGCACAGATTTATCAGATTACCAAACCCTTCCTTCACCTCTGAGAAGACATCTTGTGAATGTGGGGAATGCCAGGCCTCCATTGTGGTTTCGGATTCCACGTTAAACTGTAGGTCCTTCATTTCATCTCACAATCACCCTACCATTACACATTAGCATAAGTGCGTATAGCCTGAACGGGTAATAAGACGCGGTGCTAATAATAATAATAAAATAATACTTTTTTAGAAACTGTTCTCTAAATGCACGCAATGTTTAAATATCATAAATTCACACACCCGTACTGTTCATATCTTGACATTCCCAAACTTCACACACTGCCACTGTTCATATCTCGACAAATAAGTATTCGACATGTGGAAGGAAATATGCTACAAATTTTTTTTTATTGTAATATTGTAAGGAACCCCCGGTGTCAACACTACAACAACTGCTCCCGAGACCAAGTCCTCTGCGTCTGTTTCGACCATCATCAGCTTGCTATCCACCTTGTGTCGGGGATCCCCGGTTATCACACATGTGAGTTCCGACTGATGCATTTAGACAAAGGATGTCAAACTTTTCCTGGTGTCAATGGAATCGATCTTGATATCTCAACTATTCTAGATACCTACCTTAATTATTTGCTCTCAAATCTCTGTAAATAAAAGTCCGGGCATTGAAATTAAACTACAAAATTTGGAATCGGCATATTTTTATTTACATTTTCTAGAGGTTTTTTTAAATGCAAATTTAGTGCATTATATTAAACTTATTTAAATATATATATATTTTTAATGTGAAGCAGTACTAATGGATAAATAGTTAAATTTTGAATATTGGGAAATGAATAATTGAAAAATCAAGATTAAAATTTAAGAATTAGAATTGAGAAAAACAGGAATCGTGACACCTAATTTAAATTTAACTAAAATATGTGTTTGGAATCACAAATTCTGTGAAGGAATACCTAAGGTGGTATGCAAGAACTATGCAGAGCAAGAACAGAGTACAAATCCAGTCCAAGTAAAATAGAAGTAGAGTCAAAGACAAGTCTATCGAGTGCCTTGCTAAAACGTCTTGGTAGCAGTCTTGTAATGAAATCTTACACAAGAGGTATTGCACCTCAGAGGGAAATAATAGTATCTATATCCACTGCCTTCTATAGTGACAATTTTGCTCATAAAGTTAGCAAAACTGATTATAAACAAAACAAATATCTGTCAAAATGGCGGAAAAGGTGAAAAACACTTTTCTGTGAGTAAGAGCAAATTTATTATAACATATACAGTAGCCCCATGACTTCTTTGGTGCTGACTGACAGCTCAGAGCTGACTTCTGGCAGTCAACATTTAGGTATATACCTAAAGGTTGACCGTCAGAAGGAACCGCTGCTAAACACATGTTTTTGCAGCTATCATAGTTTGGCGTAGGGATACATAATTTAGTCTGGTAGCTTTTCTCAGCTGTCAGTCAGCACCAAAGAAGCCATGGGGCCACTGTAATAAGAAACAAATAGCCAAAACTATTATATTTGCTTCAGTGAGGATTTTCTTGCATCTAGATATCATATTCTGATAATTTAAAAATGACACCTGGTCATGGTAAATGAACCTGAGACCTTTGGCCTAGTATGCCAATTCTTTAACCACTGAGCTATCTAGCATAGAGCATAGACATACTAAGCCAAAGGTCCCGGGTTCCATTATTGTGTCCAGGTGTCATCTTTCAATTTTCAGAATATAAAATCATATAATAGAGGGATGTGGGACTATGGAAGTGAATTAGTGTGTAGAAATAAATAACAAGGAATTATAACTCTACTGGTAATAAAATTAAAAGTAGATTTACTTTTACCTGGTTCTTTTCCTTTTTCTTCCTTCTAATTTTCCATGCTGATTATTTTATATTTATTATAATCGTCAATTGTCACAACTATACACAACTATAAAGAGGCTGGCGACTAGAAGTCTTGTTATCCACCCTTTAATAAGTCTTGAAACATAACTAACTTCCTCCCAATATATCCATCTAGTGTTTAGAACTAAAAGGCAGCTATTGCATGTTTCATATTTCATTAAATAGTTCTTTTTTCTTTTAACTGTAATTAAACCTCCCGTTTTTTATTCATTTATAGGATCTTCTGCGCTCAGAACTACCAGATGCCATTGAGAAAGCTTTGAAAGGAGATGAAAGGTAAGTTTTTTGCTACTGCCCTTTGTTTTAGAAGATTTTCAACCTATCTTACTCCAAATATTTAAAGGTGCAAATTAAGAATTTTCAGTCTAAAGAAATGCACCAGTGTTTTTCTGTTCGTTTAGTAGTACGATTATAACATCCTAAATTCTCCATGAATGTCACATAACCTTGAATATAATTTAAAACAATTCGAAGGGGCAATGCTAATGGAGGTGTATTTTTTTTCGGCAGATGCTCCCTGGACAGTATGCGCCTGGTGGACCTACTGCTGGTGCTGCTGTTTGAAGGTCGCAAGGCCCTCTCTCGTACGGGGGTGGGGTGTGTGGGGGCCGGGTCCCTTATCCCGAGACTCAGACGCATGGATAGCGCGGGAGAGAAGTCTCACCGGCAGCTCATCGACTGCATCCGCAGCAAGGACACAGACGCCCTCATCGAGGCCATTGACACCGGTGGTGAGTTTCTTAGTCCTTGTTGTGTTTAGTTTAGGGGTCTGTCCGTAAACTACCGGTACATATCAGGTGGGGTAAGGATTAGTGATCAGCATGATCAAGGGGGAGATGGGGCGTCATATAATGCATGATGTCGCATTACATCTAAGCATATTTATTTTGAAATTGCTCGACTGCGCAAACTCATAAACAAACAACGATCGACTCATCGACTTCTATTGTTGAGCTTGGTGAATATGTTTCAACAAAAAGATTATACAGGCTTCACAATTAAAAAATACTATTTAAATAGGGAGGGTGGTATGATATTGTGATGTAATTAAAAGCGAGGGGGAGCTTAAAAAACTTTGACAATGTGTGACATAAGGGGGGAGAGGGGGTAAAAATTTCAGCGAGACATAGTTTAGAGACAGCCTCTTACCATGCTCAAGTGACAACTGGGCCCTTGAAAATTGTAGGTATAATTTCTGTGGTTCAAAAAAAATCTAATGTGTGTATCCAATAAACATAAAACTGCTTCGGTGGTTTAATGGTCCAAGGTGTCGCTCTCGCAATAGACTGAATTGCTGACAAGTGAAAGGTCAGAGTTCGAATCTCGATTAGGTGTACTGAGGATTTTTAACCCCTAAATGGTTATCCACTTTCCTTTTGCACGAATGTTGGTATACCGCATTGACTCAAAAATAACCCTAAATTTTTTTCCTAAAGGAATTATTATAAAACCTTAAATGTGGCCTAAAATCTCACCTTAAGATAATTCTTAACAAAGGTTGTTCCTTTGAGAGCTCCTTCTAGCGGTATTGAAACAGTTTTAATTTCTACAGAAGATGGGTGATCTTTACCACTTAACTTTGACAAGGTTTTTTAAAAGTTTTAATCTCTACAGAAGATAGTGATCCTTACCACTTAACTTTAACGAGGTTTTTTAAAAATAAATGGACTTTGTCACTAATGTATAAAAACATAGATGCGAGCCAAAATGATCGTAAGAATTACATGGTAATACCTTTTATAATTTTGTTTGATATTCACACGTGTTTTAGAAACTTTTTGTTGCAGTCCGTTGCTCATCGCTGTTATTATTTTGGGACAAAAAATTAATGTGTTTGTATACTTTTTTGGAATCTGACTTGCGGCTGATCGCTTAGGACAAGAGCATCTCTCGGTGAATGAATAAAGCTTGTTTCACATGTTTGTCCGAAAATAGTAAGCAGAATTTTCACGCTGTATGTTACTCATGATGCATTGCAACACTAACTTAAAACTGCTGCTTATCAACATAAGTTTATTTTAAATTAGATAAAGATATATCTTTGATCATTCTCCCAATGGTTGTTTTCAAATTATAACGTTGTGTCGTGGCACAATCCGATACATCGATACAAATGCTTCACATTAACGAGTTCTTTCATATCTCCTCACAACGGCCAAAGAAGTTGTGCACTTGCTTTAGAGCGCATGCGTTGTCAAATATGAATGCACACTGATTTGGAATGGTTACTTCGGAGATTTGATTGGTTCTCCTATGACGAACATCTCGGGCAGAGGGGACGAAGTAAAGACGAGTTGAACTTTAGCGGAACAGCTCGACCCGAAAAGGCGGAAATCTTTTGATTGGATTAGAGATCGTCACCTGACTATGTTTTTGTTCTGCACTAGTTTTTCAGTGAACACATGAACCCATAGTAAGACACTTATCTCACAAATTGTAGAATTTTGGTGATAAGAAAAACAAAAACCATGATCATTATGGCAGATTGAAGGAAATGAGCTTTAATTGTTTAATTTCAAAGTGCACTCCTTTTCTATCACAACTATGCTTTTTCCCTATCAGAGGGATTATATGTTCATGCTTCAGCATATAACCCGCCTCGGTGGCATAGTTGGCTAACACGCTAGTCGTGTTGAGCTCGACTGCTGAGGACGGGGAGATCGAGGTTCGAATCTCGGTGGGGTGAACTTAGGGTGGTTTTCCCTAAAGGGTTTTCCACTCTCCCTCCACGCGAATGCGGGTTCACTTCCTCTAATTCAACCTTCCCAATTTTTAATCCATTAGAGTAATTAGTACTTAAAGCGTATAACTCGATCGGGTAGTAAGACGCCGCGCTAAATATTATTATTATTCAGCATAAATTCGAGGGCGGAATCAATATGGTATTTTCTTTAAAATCCCACCTTTCTCATCTCAACTCCATTAATAGCGTAGTTAAATTGCCCATGCAGGAGTTAAAACAAGTATTGAAAATATAATAAAATATTTATAAAAGGAAAACCTCTTTTTCTTTATGAGGTAATTGTATTATATTTGGAAGAAAGTATAGGAAAAGTGTATAGAAACATATAAAAGGGGCAAACACAATATGGCTTTTATATTGAGAAGAACACAGTTCACACTTTACATTGCTGCCATTGGACAAAATAGGTAATAGATGCCTTTTAAAGAAAATTGATTGTCACCGCCCAATTCCCTGACCTAGGTTTCATTCTGTCGGAACTCTTCAGGGAGGAGTGTGAAACTCGTAATGCAACTTTCTAAAAAAGTAAACAAACAAAAATCAAATAAAAAACATGAAAAGAGGATTGGGGAAACTTGGTGGTAGAAAAGTTAAGTGTTAAACTCTCCTTTGGTAAAGAACTTGTTTTGTAACAAGTTGTGTATTTGTGTATTTAGTCTTTTGAGTCAGCATATAGGGATAGTTAAAGGGTGGCCACTAATTTAAAAATTCAGAAAAACTGGGAATTATGCTTGAATTTTGTGAATCAGGGAAAGAGCTTGAATTTTTTCGCCTGTTTGGGAATTTAGTTGCTAGGAAAACACTAAATTGCTTTTAGGGACAGAAAAATTCTCTGAGGTAGAATCATTTCAAATATCTTGGAGAGGTACTTATTCAAGTACCAACATTTGGTGGTGTGTTCATCGGTGACTCAGTGACAAAAAACACGAGTAAAGGAAAAACCCATCTTAGGGCATGCAGAATTAATGCCAGGCATATAGTTTTCTTTTCTGATGTAAAAAAAACATTTATTCAGTCTCACAATCAAAGCCCTTGAAAGAAATCGGAACTTTTTTTTTTCTTGCCGGGAAAACATGGAATAATGCCGGAATGTTATTTGGTTGAGTTTTGAGTGGCCACCCTGAGTTATGAACCGTGTAACACTTTGTTTCTGCCATTACTCCACCTCTGGTGCAGGTATAGAGGTGAACTTCATGGACGATGTCGGTCAGACATTGTTGAACTGGGCCTCGGCATTCGGCACGCAGGAGATGGTGGAGTTTCTCTGTGACAGAGGTGCGGATGTCAACAAGGGTAAGCCAATACTTCCAACAGGATTGGGTTTTGGCTTTTGTTTCTTTCTCTATGTCTTGGCAGGTATTTTCCAAAAGGGTTAAACACTCCACTAGAATGGTCGAGCAGAAATTCACAAACGCTCAGAAACCAAGTGGGCTTATTATGTTCCTGGTGGAGCTTTCGGGAGTAGAACAAACTGAAGGGGGTACCCCTTAGCTATCAACCATATCAGTCGACATTCATCAAATATATTTGGAGTTATTATAAAACATGTTAAGCTTTCAATATAATGTTTAGTATTTATTACAGATTTATCTGATTACCAAACCCTTCCTTCACCTCTGACAAGACATCTTGTGAATGTGAGGAATGCCAGATCTCCACCGTGGTTCGGATTCCACGTTAAACTGTAGGTCCTTCATTTCATCTCACAATCACCCTACCATTACACATTAGCGTAAGTGCGTATAACCCGAACGGGTAGTAAGACGCGGTGCTAATAAAAAATAAAAAAATAGTATTTATTCAAACTTAACTTGAAAACCTTTAAAAAAATAAAAAATATTAAATTCTCTGAATTTTAAATCTATTTTTTTGCAGGTTAACTTATTTTACTAAACTTAAATATACTATTTCATAGTAAATAAAGTCCCTCAATATTTGATTTTTTTCTCGTTTAAAAATACAAAACAAAAAAACTTGTGCAACTCTATTAATTTTGTTTCACAAATCTTAATTTATGTGATTATATAAAATAAAAAAATCATTCTTAAACATCTATGTTTGTGTCCATAGTATATTACCAATATTCAACTTAAATCTTTAAGGAAAATCTCTTTTTTTAAGGAAGTTTCTAATATATATATGGAAGAAAGTACAAAAAAAGGCGGATGGAAAACATGTAAAAGGAACGAACACTAGATGGCTTTTACAATGAAAAGAACACCACAGTTTCATTAATTAATTAATTAATTAATTCATTCATTCATTCATTCATTCAGCACCGCAGTTAATACTTGTTCGGTTATATGCTATGAATACAGTTCACATTTTACATTGTAAAAGCCATACTGTGTTTCATTTTAAATGTATTCTATCCACCTTTCCTATACCTTCCTCCAAATAGTTATAAAATTTGAAATATATGCACTATAATATTGCTCGGTCTTACTTGAACATAAACAAAACCAGATGTTTTCAGTTTCTCTCGATTCAATTTTGACTTGCTGAGAAAAATGTCTACTTGCACACTTTTAAGATAAACTAAAAATTACTGGCTTAAATACAGTAGCCCCATGGCTTCTTTGGTGCTGACTGACAGCTTTAAAAAGTTACCAGACCAAATTACATATCCCTACGCCGAACCATATGATATGCAAAAACATGTGTTTAGCAGCTGTCACTTCTGATGGTCAAAATTTAGATATATACCTGAATGTTGACTGTCAGAAGTCAGCTGTGAGCTTTCAGTCAGCACCAAAGAAGCCGTGGGGCTACTGTAGTTTAAATGCATGTTTTTGTTCAATTCAGGAACACATTTGGGGTTGCCTTAGTCAATATATTCTCTCATAAATTAATTAGTGATGCATGCTGCTGGGTGGTTGGTACACTCCGGTTAAAAGAGCCAGGCTTTATTAAAATGTTCAGGTGTTATCTATTTAACTTATATTTGAAACCCCTTTAGCTTTGATTTAAATATTTGATACTGGGGTGTTTATTTTTTCATAATATAACTTTGTGATATTTGTGCCACCATGTTGTGTTAGTTTTGTTTTTATGATAAAGGTTTGTTTCCTTGTCTCTATAAATAATGAACAAAATGAATTGATTGGTTTAAAAAAAAAATCTTATATCATATATAATAAACTAGAGATGAGTCAAAGCCATTTTCAAATATAATTCTTAGAAAACATAAGGAAATGGGATGCAGTGATGTGGATCACAGGGAAATGTTTGGAAATTTGTTAGTCAAAAATAAATCATGGAATTTTATCAAATTTTTTGAATTTTCAAGTACCTATCCATTAAAAAAATTAGTCAACATTTATTAATAATTGTCAAAACAAAATTTTTCTTACAGTTAATACACAACTTACATTTCTTTATAACACTATTGACCTTGTTGTGCATATTTATGTCAGTTCTAAAAATAATTTCAATTTAAAATTTTGAAATAAATTCATTTTTATTTATATTTAGTCTCAAATCTGTTAGTTTCTCAAATCCTTGATTCTCAAATAACTTTAATAGTTATGTCAATTTCTCAAATCCTAGATTCTCGAATAACATTTGAGAATTTTAGTATGCATATCTTAACCATATTAAATACCATAACGTAACCCTCGTCTGATAAAAACCAAAATGACGCTTGAGCGTTGATTTTTTTCCCCTCAGGCCAGCGATCATCGTCTTTGCACTATGCAGCTTGTTTCGGCCGACCTGCCATTGCCAAGGTGTTGTTGCGCCACGGTGCGAACCCTGACTTGAGAGACGAAGACGGCAAGACCCCTCTGGACAAGGCAAGAGAGAGGATAGACGAAGGTCACCGCGAAGTGGCGGCCATTCTGCAATCGCCAGGTGTGTACACTTTGACTCGAATTTCATACAACCTTGGTTAATAACTAACCTCGGGCTGCGGCAAATAATCTTTACTGGTCAATCAATATATTAATTACATTTAAGTTGTTTTTCAATAGTAGATTTTATGCTTACTTTTCTTTTATTAAGGTTATTGATATTTGGTTGTTTTATCATAATATAGACTCACACTTAAATATTAGAGATAAATGCTCTAATCTTTGATTTCTCAAATCCTATGGTATTCAAGAGATTTGTATGAATCTTGATATTAAATACAATTATGAAGACCTTCAAATTTTAGGCAGAATATTTAATACAATTTTTCTTTATATAAAAATGATACAACTCTTAAAGAAATATCGGTTTTTATTGGGGGTGGGGTACGGGCGGGTGCAGCATTGTAAATTGTGAACTGTGTCTACTTTATATCAAAGGAGATTGCATAACTACACAGAAAAGCTTGTACAAACAAATGCATTGAGTTTCTTTGAATGGTAATGATTTTTTTGTTTTATTCTTTTATTTTGATTTCTTGATTTTCTTTAGAGTTTTCCACCATTTTTTGAGGGTTGCAAATGGTCAAAACAGAAGGGAATATTGTTTTTTTTCATTTGAGGCATTCGATGTGCACTTTCTAAACTGACTGATCAGCATAATTCAGAAAGCTCACATTAAATACCCAACATACATTTTTAACTGCAACTTATAAAAAGGTAAGAGTTCTAAATGTTATACATTTTTGTTGATATGTGCATTCATGCCGACTGTTTCAGGGGAGTGGATGGTGCCAGCAGACAAGGAAAAGAAACCAGACACCGTGGAACCCGAGGAAGGCAGTGAACCCAAGGGAGACCCTGAAATGGCCCCGGTCTATCTCCGCCGTCTGCTGCCGGTCTTTTGTAACACATTCCAGTCCACCATGCTTCCCTCTGTGAGGTGAGAAAAATGTTCTTTAAAAGCTCCTACAGTAGCTCCATGGCTTCTTTGGTGCTGACTGACAGCTTTGAAAAGTTACCAGACCAAATTATATATCCCTATGCCGAACCGTTTGATCTGTAAAAAACATGGGTTTAGCAGCTGTCACTTCTGAGAGTCAAATTTCAGGTGTATACCTAACTGTTGACTGTCAGAAGTCAGCTGTGAGCTGTCATTCAGCACCAAAAAAGCCATGAGACTACTGTAGACTGTAAGATTATTGTGGAATCTCATTAAGACCGCAGGCATAAAAAACGGGAACAAATTCATGGCATTTTGCCCTCAACACTGTAACCATTTTATTATTGCCGCTAGGGATAATATTTTTTAATCATAAAACACACAACCTCTTCTAAAAGAGTCTAAAGATACCATTTAGGGTCAATGACCCCAGGTGGGGGTGGTGAGAGGGATGATTTCAGCATGGAAAACCTGGAAGGATGGTGTCTTCTATTAAAGTTACACTTATATTTGTTTTGGTACTTGTTTCCAGGAAAGCGAGTTTAAGTTTGATCAAGAAGATGGTCCACTACATTCAGCCCTCTCTCCTTATCGAGGCCTGCAGCCCCGAGTCTCCCACGTACAACTTTGGGACCATGCTAGTCGAGGTTATAGCTACGGTACTCGACAATGAGGTAAGGATACTTTTCTTATTTTATTTCATAATATTTGCAGCTCACTCCATTTATAATGCCCAACTCAAGTAGTTTTTTTAAAATATCTATTAAAGCTTGGTGTATGTCGTTTTTTTTTATTCAAGTCATATATTTTTCCACTGCCGGCTTGTTAGGCCTGTTGTTGCTTCATATGCCTTATAATCTAAATTAAGACTGGGACAGGCACAACATCCAGTCCACAAGGGTAAACCCACATATCACCGATGATAAATTTTTTGGCCATGTTGGGAATCGAACCCGGGATCTTTAGCTCACTAAGCAGACACATTACCAACTGAGCTAAGGTGTTGGGTCTCAGATCAACTTAAGTAGGTAATACAGCTTATACCAGGCTTCACTTTGTGTGGTTTTTTTTTAGCAAAAGTTTGTCAATCAAGAGATTGTGTGAATGCTTTCCTAAAAAATTTTTTATAAAATACTAAAAACTCACTTGTACACACTTAATTCCTTGTGTCCTAACGTGTTACACACATGATAATAGCGGACTTCCAAAGGACTATAGGACACATTTTAATGTTAAACCATTGACATAGTTGAACATGTCATGTCTAGACGGCAGCATCATTCAGGTGCTGGTTGCGTTTAGTTTCCTGTACACATTTTACTTAGCTCTCATGTCAGAAGTATTTTTATATCCACACAACACTTGTTTGGCTGAGCTGGTCTGTAATAGCGTCATTTAAGAGGGAGGTTTTAGGTGAGTTGAAAATAGTTAACGATTCGTGCAAAAGTTTAGATAATAATTAAAAGTTAGCTGTCATGAAGATAATGGCAGTATAAACAGTGCAAAGCATGTTGGTGATGAGATTTCAAAATACTATATTTCTGTAGATAAAATGTTTACAAAAAACAATACAAACTAAATTTATTTATTAAGAAATTATGTATCTTACATTAGGGAAAATGGCGCTAAAACAGCTGTATTAAATCACACATTGAAAGGAGGATAGAAGGTCCAATCTGTGTTTTTAATCTTCTCCTGAAGATGGGGACTGATATATCCCAAAATTACATAATTCTGTGTTCTGTATTGTTTTAATTGTGAACTTTGAGGCCTACAGTTTTCTGGTGTTTAGGTCTCTCCTTTCTGGTCTCCTTTCAATGTTTAAGTTCTCTTAACATTTAAAATCTAACTCTTATAAACCAATATTCATATAATTTAATACAGAGCTACATTACAAAAAAATTCACTGTACTCAAATTTTGAAATAAACATTATGGATTTTAGAAAAGGTCTTCACTTTTAAATATAGCTGTTTAGTGTGTGCAATACCAAGTAAAGTAGGATATATTGGTAACTATGGGTGTATGAAGTCAGCTTTTTCAATTTGAAGCGAAGTCGAATTTAATAATATGAAATATTCTTGAAGCTGAATTGGAAGTGTGAATATTAAAAAAATAAAGCTTAGTTATTAAATAGCAGCAACACAATGTTGTATTGCAAATATGACTAATATAGTTTCATTATTTACCACAACATGTAATTTAAATATTTTAGATTTTTGTCATGTGCACATTAATTGGTGACTAACATAACACAAAACGACTTAAAATTTAAGAGCCTTGGCCCTGTCGAGTGCAAGTTTAAAACCTATTATGTGGGATGGTGGGTGGGAGGGTGAAAGGCGTGGTGTGGCTTCACAACTGACCAAAGTATAACTCCGCACCAACAAGAACTGATTGATCTCGGAAACTGTAGCCAGCGCTAGCAACCGGACAAGTCTCGCGGTAAAATCTTATATTTGGAAATATCAGTTAATTCAAGAACGACTGAAATTTGTATGTTAATATTTTCAACGCCCCCTCAAAGATAATGTATCAATGTTTATTAATTGTTACATTTTCTTATTTTTTGTTATGAAGCTAGAAGTTTTCTATTGAAAAATGTCAATTTTATCAATATTTGATCATTGTTAAAAATATATAGGAAGTGTATGTACGAAAAGTATAACTTAAGTAACATGTTCCTTTTCCTGAACAAATCGATTCCAAAAAGAAAATTGCAAAACAATTAAAACGTTTGAAGATAACCGTTTGTTCCCATGTCTCTGCATTTCCGCACCAAATGAAAAGGGCCATTCACCTTAAAACAAATGTGCGTTTTAACTTTAAATATGGATTATTACTGAAGCTTTGTAATTATCGAATCTGTAGTTAAAGACTTTTAAGTTGAAGTTGAAAATAGCTAATATTTGAGGTGAGTAGGCACTTTTCAAAGCTTCACACATTTCTATTGGCAACCCTGACCAACACCTGGACATTTACTAACTATTCATGTTGTGCAATGTAGCTAAGATAAAGGGATTTAATATATATATTTAGTTTGTTGCAACATATGTGAAGGAAATAGAGATCATACAGATCTAATATTTTTACAGAACTCGTTTATTTCACCTCCCAATCAACCAAACACGGCCTCCAAATATTTGTGCTTGGTCCCCAAAATTGGTGGGAAAGTGGGTCTTGGAGTCGCTCTCCGTCGTGACATGCATGAAAGATACATTATCAAGATGGTAAATCGCAAGTTCTAGACTTTTTCTATATGTTCGATAATGTTTTTCTTTTGTTCAATTTATTTTCTCTCCCCTTAGCTTTTATTTTAGTTTGTTCTGCACTCTTAAGATATCTTTTAATAACCTCCTCATGGTCCCATAACATAGAAAATAGAATTGTAGAAATTTTTTTTCCTGTTATTAAATCATTAACAATAATTTTAGGTCCTGTGTTGTAAAATTTTTGCTAGCACTGCCTGTAAAAATATTATCTTTATTACCTGTTTCTGTAATTAATTGTTTTTTCTCGTGACTCCTGATTTGTTCCTAATGTTTGTGATTTCGGTTAGATTTATATTGTCTGAAGAAGGCCGTATCATGTTGGTTGATTGGCGTGAGATAAATGTGTGTCTGCTTACTGTTATTTTTTTAGGTTTTTGTTTACATCCTTTTCATTAAAAGTAGGCCTGTACTTACAGATTTATATATTGAAGTATTGAGTAATACGATTGAATTAAAAGAATTGTAAATCAGAAAAAGAATCATTATTTGGAATTAATTTGTGGAAGTGGGTTTAGCCGACATCTTATTTGTAAGATCCTTTCTCATCCAATGATTACCATGTAACTTAGGTAGATAATACAGCACTAACTACAGTTTGAATTACATAGAGTAGGGGTGTACAAAGTCCACTTTTTCAATTTGTAGTGAGCTCGAATCGAATATATGAAATATTCTCAAAGCTGAGCCGAAGTTTGAATTTTTTTTGTTAGTTTTTTTACACTAGAAAAAAAATATTAAATTACTGTTTATTAAACTTTATGTATTGCAATAACTTAGAAAATGTTTTATTGTACTTATTGTTAATATATTTCATTTTAATCTAATAAATCAAGTTGTATTACAACATACAATTCAATAATTTGGTTTTTTTTCAAATAAACATGGTTTTATATCATATATAAACGGCAATAATTGACCATAAATTGAGTATCTTAGCTGTCAATATTTTATTGGCAAAGGTTCGAGGCAGGAATTATTTTTGAAGAGAAATCGAAGTTGACATTTGTTTCGAAGTTTCGCACACCCCTAACATCGGAAGCCAATTATTTGAAATCTGAAAACTTGTGTTGCCACAATGGCGGGAAAGAAATATCACAACTACATTTACACTCTTAGCTTGTTTAATTAATGACGTAAGAGTTCAACTATACAGTAATATATCAAGATTGTGTTTGGAAGAAGGTACAGGAAAGGTAACAAATAATGTATAAAGAACACCGGTACTCCAAAACTCCGGAAAACTTAAAAAAACGGGGGCAAAAATGAAGTCAAATGAAATATATTGTATTGGTAACAAATTTAAAGTTAATTGAAAGAGATGGGCCTCTCGAATCTTCGAATCCACCGGATCCTGAAAAGTATTTGAAATTCGAGAATTCGATGCTTTATAGGATTCGATGGTCGAATATTTCACCTCATAAACAAAGCATAATATTTTGATTTTTGAATTCAAAATTTACTAAGATAGGCCTACTTGAAAAGCACAACTTAATCTGTAATCATTATTTTGTTGAACAAAATAGATAAACATGAATAATTTTTTTTAATAATAATTGTTAGTTGTAGAAAATTTAACGTGCCTAATACCCTACCCTTACCCTTACACCCCTATTTGAAACTTTAACTCAACTTGTTGGGTTTCATTAAAAATAAATACTTTCAATAGTTAGACACCAATAAAACTGTTTATTTACGCCTACCGACCTTCGTATTGTATATCGATTATTTGTTTGGAATAGATTCAGGCAATCTGATCACTTAATAAGTGCTATCGAGTTTTAAGAATCAAATAACGACTTGCTAATTCATAATTTGTTTTTAAATTGATTTTAACTAAGAGTTTATTATTTTTTCAAATATGTTATTGAAGTTATTGTAAAAATATTCAAACGCAGTCTTGCCTAATAAAATAGGAATGAACATATTATAAGAGTCGAAAATATGTTGGGGTTTTAAATAGAATGTATTCTTAGAAATCAATATATCGCAAGAATAGAATTTATTTCTTGTTTTCCACGCCAAGAGAGATAATAGATTTAAAAGAAATACATACATACATATTTAGGCATTATTGAGTTTACTATTTCCAATGTATGTCTAATTGTTAAGCATGTTGTTTCAGTTTTTTTTAATCTGTTTGTACTTTTATTTTAGCTTTATTATCTAAATAAATTATACTACCTCAAGATGATTTAAGTTGATCGAAAGGTAACTAGGTCTAATCTGTTGGTTTATTTCACATGTTTTTTTTTAGAAACTTAACTCATTCTATCAACACTTTTAAAAATAACTTACGATCACTCAAATTTTGATTGATTTAATTTCTAAACAATAATATTGAATTTTGATTGCTTAATTTGGCTGGTATTTAACCAGTATTGTGCGAGGGGTGGTTGGGGTTGATTAGAATTGTAAGCATGATAGAAATAAATCTTAGTTTACAGCTTAAGCCTATATTGTGTAATGTAGGTCTATCTGTAAATTGTTAAAATTTCTAACAATTTGCTAAGACTCGGATTCGAGATTTTAAAATAAAATGTGGATTCAGATTTGAGATTTGGATTCGAGAAATAATGGATTCGACTCATCTCTAGTTAAAAGAGATTTGAAATAAACAGTGATATCTGATAAATAAATGCTTAGTATTTATATGTTGTCAACACGGTGTTTTCATGCAACTAAAAAAATAGTTACCATATTAACTTTTATACTTAAGTTAAATAAATGAAAAAAATGTTTAAATTCATTCAACTATAATTTAAAAATCGTGAAAATACTTTATCCCTGTATTCTCCCGCTTAATCCAAATTTTCGCTAATCAGAACAAGCTTAGGTACCAATTAGTTTGGATTAACAAGATTCTAGTGTACAGAAAAAATAAAATGCGGTTTATGTGCTTGTCAAAGCCTTTTCTCTCCTCCTCCCCCACTTTTTTTTCTCACCTTTTCAAAGCGAAGACAAAGTTTTTAAAGCTTCACACATCCTTATTCTCGAGTGTTCCTATATCAGTTTCATCACACGCCTATTGTTTCCTCTCCAGGAGGATGAGGACGGCCATCTTGTGGTGCTACAGATCATCCAAGACCTCATGACTAAGGCCCAGGACATCTTTCTCGACCACTTTGCGCGTCTGGGTGTGTTCTCCAAGGTGCAGCAGCTGGCTGGACCACTCCAGGAGATACCGGTCGCCACCCAGGACTCCAAGAAAGATGATAATGTTAGTTTTAAACTTACTTTCGATGTTAAGAAACTCTAAATTCCTCACAAACAGTTTGAAAAATTTGCAAAATTGACATTTTAATTTGTCAAAGGAGTCTGAACACTAACTCCACTTTAATAAAAAAACATTTATTTACACAAACAATTTTAATACATAAACTAATAAATGATTAAAAATCAACTGGAATGTACCTCAATGGCTTTAAGTTATGTTTAGTTATCTACATGTTAAAAAGAGGCCTGTATTTTTTCAAAAAAATGATGCAATATTCAGGAATTATTTTAACAATTTCCTATTTTAATTAAAAAAAATCTACATTTCATCTTTGGTTGAGTACTAATAACTAAGCGGACATTATTAAATGTGGGGTCATAAAAATTAATAGTGAATTTCTTTCTAGCATTTCATGAATCGAAGATTTTTTTCTCTGAGTTTTATTTGACTTTCACTTTAAAAAAATTAATCGTTAGACTATCTATGATTTTTTTAATAGGTTTATTTATTATTAAATATTTTTCCTAAAGGCATCAATCATGTCGCCTTTAATAAAAAACAACTTAATATATCTTCCGTAGCTCTAAGCTTGACTTTTTTAAAACCTTTAACTCTTTGATATCTGTTTGGTTACACTGCAAAGTTATCACGACAAAATTTTTTAACTGTTATGTTTTTTCTCTGCCCTTGGAAAACTTTCCTCTTTTCTGAAATGAATATTCTTTTATCCTTATAAGGAGGATATCAGTATGAGTGAACAGAAGACACATTTGGAGGATGCAAAAGAGATGTCTCCGGGCAAGGCGTACCACTGGCGCGACTGGTGTCTGTGCCGTGGGCGCGACTGCCTCTATGTGTGGTCGGATGCTGCCGCACTAGAGCTGTCTAATGGTAGCAACGGCTGGTTCCGCTTCATTCTGGATGGGAAGCTCGCCACCATGTACTCGAGCGGCAGCCCCGAGGGAGGTACAGACAGTTCTGGTGAGCTCATTTACTAACTAGACTACTAGGGGGGCTCGCTAAGCCTGTGCAAAACTTTTAGAGACTGAATCAGAATTTGAATCTTGCTAAGATTTATATTAAAATCCAATATTTAGAATCTTTATATATAAAAAATTGGAATTTTATTCAACATTTCAAACTCAAATAGGTCCCAGATTCGAATCTGATGGGTTTATATTTCAAATTTGTATTTGAAAATTAACTTGTGAATAACATATCAAATTTTTATAACATCGATTCATTAGTTAAACGTTTCTTTAGTAACCTTATTTTTTAATTGGTTAGATATTGTTTAACCTAATATTTAATTTGATTTTTAACACATTAAATATTCATGCAAGTAAGCAAAGATTCAAATTTAATCCAAAAATGTAAATGTTTTGATTTAGTGCAGACTTAGCATTTTGTATCCATGTTGTGGCTACGCTACCTCTTGTTAGGAGAATGCTGATCAAGTTCCTTAAAACTCAATCTTACTACTCTTTCCTGATACTAAATAGAGTTTCTCTTGGACAATACTGTTTCTGAAGGGATATAAATAATTTGTTTCTCTGTTACTAAAAATCACAGATGTGATAATGATGTCAAAAATATGCCCAAATTAATTTTGTTTTAAATCTTGAATAGACAAGATGCAACTTAATTTCTTATTCTAATTCTATATTTACCTTTTAAAGGTATGCAATTAAGTCACAAAGTTAATTTTATTTTACATATGAACACAATTATTTTAGTTTTATATAAATGAGTAAAATTAATCATAGACATTAAATTCTTTTCTGAATCTTGAATCTTTATAAAAATGTGTAATTTTAATCATTAGTGAAAATATTTAAAACTCATTCTAAAGAGTTTTTTTTATGCCAATGATAGATTTTTACGAATCTCAAATATCTCGAGTACATAAGGACTTGAGCGTCCCATCTTTAATCTTAGTAAAAAGAAGAATGCACAATCAAGATGGATAGAAATATATTAAAGTAACAAACACAAAATGACTTTCACAATGAAAAGACTAACACAGGTCACACTTTACATTGCTGCTACTGGACAAAGAGGTGATGGCTGACTCGGGAAGAAAATTGATCGCCACCGCCCAATATCCTCACCTACGTTTCATTCTATCGAAACTTTTCCTTCAGAGGTGTAATATATATTTTTACATCCAATGTCAATTTCCAGTGTTTTTCCTCTTTGTTATTCCTTTTACATGTTCCTATATTAGGGTTTTACCATTCTTTAAAATTTTCTTTATGTCCCTTTTGTTTGGTTTTTTCCTCTTTTAGGAAGTTACTTTGCGCATTTTACATTCTTCCCTTATGAGTTCCGATAGAATGAAACCTAGTTTGTGGGATCGAGTGGTAGTGATCAATTTTCTTCAAAAGGGAGCCATTAGCTTTTTGTCCAATGGCGGCAATGAAACGTTTGACCTGTGTTATTCTTTTCATTTATAATTGTTTGTTATATTTCATGTTAATCTGGCAAATTAAGTTACTATCACAACATGCAATTCAATTTATACAGATTTTTTTTCATTTAGTTATTAATTTAATATGTACAAAACAATGCCTAACAATTAAACATAAATCTAGTAGTTTACCTGTAAATATTTCTAATGGCAAAGTTTCAAAGCCAAAATTTGTTTCATAGAGAAGTCAATTCTGATGTTTGTTTCGAAGCCAAGTCGGAGTTTTGAAGCTGCACACATCCCTACAATATACCAAATCGGAAAGACTTTGTATTTATATTTTTCACCGTGAAGAATCAGTGTTTGTCAGTCTCTCTAGCATGACTCACCAGGTTTACAAGACTCATCACATTTGAGTAATATATAGATAGACATGGTATTGTTTAAGTTTTTTAATGACTCATTATTTATTCCTTACCCCTCTGTCATGGTTTTAGATTAATTTATTGTTTTGTTTTAAGCATATGTCAATTCCCTTACATCAATCACACATGGACAAATGGAATGTATATTAATGTGCCCTATTGGCTGAAATGATGTTTTTAAAATAAGGAAATTAAGATGGATGTCAGCGTCAATGAGCAGAATTGTTGTATTATTTGATTCCTCAATATTTTGATATGCTCGATTTTAACTTGTTTCGAAAGATTCAAGAACCTGCCTTAATATCATGATTTTCTATAACTCGATTTTTAGCTTTAAAATCCTCGGAAGTGAAAAGTTCTAGTGTTAAAACAAAACAGAAAAATTAAGAATTGGGCTAACCTAAAATATTCATGTGATTTTAAGAACCCGTCCCTACTTTTCTATTTCGCTTTTTTTTTTAGCAATGCGTTACTACTACTCGTTTGGGTTATACACTTACGTACTAATTATGCCACTGGTTTTAGGTTATATTTATAGGAAGTGTACTTGCATTTACATGGAGGAAGAGTGGAAAACCATTTTTTGAAAAACTATCCTCGGTACACCTGACAGGGATTTGAACCTTTATCTCCCCATCATTGGCAGTGTAGTCTACTGCGAGAGTAGCATGTTAGACCACGTGGCCATCGAAGCCGGTACCTTTCATTTAAATTATTATTAGCACCGCGTCTTACTACCTGTTCGGGTTATACACACTTTCATCTAAAACCACCCTCAGTACAACCTACCAGGATTAGAAACTCGATTTCTCAGTCAATGGTTACACTATTTATTGCGAGAGTGATACCTTGGATCAGTTTTATTTCTTTCTCATACCCCTGAATATTTTTTACCTGAACTTTATACCTCGTAGATGTTAGTGCTTAGTGAAAGTTAGCTTACATATTCTCTATTATACATCTAGAAGGGAGAAAGAGAGAAAATGGTGCTCCAGGTCTCTTGCGGCCTTCCCTAAAACTGGCCCCGATTATTAAGTGCTTATCATTAAATAATATGAATATTAAAATTTTGTGAACGCATACAGTATGTATTTATATAAGTGATTTAGTATTTGTATACAAAAGAAAGATACATATTCGAGATTCAAATTTGTAAAATAGTTTATTATTCGACCCATCTCTAAATTTTCATTTTAATTTCCTTATACAAAAAAAAAAACTATCACACTTTTGTAAATAATGGTTTCATATCCGCAGTGTTCGAAATGTTGCATGTGGCTTACCTACCATCACTGGTGATACAACAATGCACCATCATTTATTGTTTATATATTAAGGGTGTGCACTTTTTCACTTTGAAGCTGACTCTAATCGAATATATGAAATGTTATCTAAGTTAAAATATTTTTTAAACTTCATTATTGAAAAAATATTATACTAAGGTTATTTATTTTATTATTTTATGCATCAAAATTACTTGTAGTTGATTTATTGCACATTTACTTGGAATATTTAATTTAAATAATAATTAATTAAGCTATTTTTACAACTAAAGTCAATTATTTTAGTTTTTCCCCATACCTTACAGAGTTGTTTTACATGCTGCCACAATAAACACTGGGCCGACGACTTTACTTTCCCTTTGAAGGAATTTGTGCTAGAGAATTTTACCACTCAAGAAAAATGTGTTGGCCTGGGGCTGGGTTTGGTTCAGAGATAAGCAAGCACTTCACCCTAAGACCACCTCGGTCAACAGTTTGCAATTATTTGACTATAAATTGAGTATTTTAGCGCCCATTTATTTATTAGCAAATCTCAAAGCTTTGTAATGGCTTAAGCCAGAATTTTTTTTTCAATGCAAAGTCGAAGTTGAAACTGGTTTTGGAGCCAAGTCGGAAGTTTCGATGCTTCACACACCCCTAATATATATCAATTTTAGTTTAAACTGCTTTTCTACCAATCTTGTGATGCTTAGTACTGTAGTTAAAGAAAATGATGGCCCCGAATTAAGGAAAACATTTTTTTACTATCTCTGAAATAATTATTTTTCCAACAATTTTAATACTTTAAATTAAGGATAATAACAATGGTAGTTATTTGTAAATAACATAAATAAATAAAATTAAATATTTTTTTGCCCGAATTTTTGGATATGGTAAGAAATATCTAAAATATGGTACTAAATTGATTTTTAAATCATACTTGCTACCTTTGCTCAACGCTTAGAAGTTTTTCCTAAAAAATAAAACAAACAACAAAAAAATGACCCTTTCAATCTGTGGATGACTTTTTTTGACATTTCGAGCACTGTCTTTTTTTGTTTTGTTTTGTGTGTTGGTTTGTGCTTTGTTTTATTTATAACTCTTGTCTTGTTTTTGTTTTGGCTGACAAATATTTACACTATGCCCTTTATTTTTCTTTTTTTCACTAGGGAAAGGAAGAAATACTGAAACACTTACCACTGAAGGTAAGAAAAACTGAAAGGAGGAGATGTTTAGAAAAAAATAAAAAAAAATGATTTTTTTTTAAATTAAAAAATTTACATATTAACTCAATGACGATAATAATTTGAAGCATGATTGGTTCGTTTTGGCTCTTTGTTTGTTTTGAAGAGGGCAAAGCTATTGCAACTAGTAAAATTATGGATTTATAATTTTACATAAACGTTTTCGAGTACACTGTTGTGGTGAGTATAGGTTGTTTCGTCCTCTTTCTTAACTATTGTAGTTCTAATTCATTTGTTTTTGTACAGCTTTGTTGCTGCAGTATTGCTTGTCAGCCATTTTGTACACAAACACAAGTTATTTAACAAACTAAATACAACTACAAGAGTGTGTGATAGGTATAATATCGCTTTCTGTTATTACTTATTTTTCTCTTCGCCTCCAACTACCTGTTCAGTTTATACATATATGTACTAAATAAGTTACTGAGCTAGGAATGAGGACGGTTGAATATAGAGGAAGTGTAACTGCATTTGCATGGAGGGAGATTGGAAAACCATTTGAGAAAAGCCGACTGTGGTCGGAACCCGGGTCTCCTTGCTATCCTAGCATGTGTCTTGTCTTTCAAAGCATGTGTTATTAAAATGAATGATTGCCTAGTAGCATGAAAATGTATTTAAAAAAAACAGTGTAGAAACACTATAATAATTAAGGTAAGTGATAGTGAAGGAAGCCAACCTGAAAGAAGAGTTAGGTTAGGCCTAGTGCACTTGTTTCTACCCATATGTCCTATCATTCTGTACAAATTTCCTTTTTTTCTCCCTTTTGCGTTTCCTCCTTTTAGGAAGTTGTGTTGAGCGTTCCACACTCCTTCCTGATGAGTTCCGATAGAATGTGAAACCTATTTTATTCGAGGGGCAGTCATTACTACCTTGTTGTGCGGCAGCAATGTATAATAATAATAATATTTAGCACCGCGTCTTACTACCCGTTCGGGTTATACGCTTTAAGTATTAAATACTCTAATGGATTAGGAATTGGGTAGGTTGAATTAGAGGAAGTGAACCCGCATCTGTGTGGAAGGAGAGTGGAAAACCATTTAGGAAAAACCACCCCCCAGTTTAGCCGACCAAGATTCAAACCTCGATCTCCTCGTTCTCAGCAGTAGAGCTCAACACGACAAGCGCGTTAGCCAACTACGCCACCGAGGCGAGTTCCTCGTTATAGAGACGTCTTACAAATGAAGAGATAAGTGTTCTTGTCTTTATCTGGTCCTAACCTAACTATCCTCTCGGGTTGGCTTCTTTCACTTTCATTTACCTTACATTATTGCACAGTGTTTCTACACTCATATTAAAGCATGTGCTCAGATATTCCTCCATACAGCTACCGCCTATCCAGGGGTTGGTTTTAGGCTGTTTTTCGTTGTAAATACTCGTAAACTGGTTTTAATTAACAGATAGGATGGTTCATTTAATCGACTGGCACACTAGTTCTGTACTTCTTGAAAACTTTATCTTTGTCAATATATCATGTGAATCTTTTGAATAATTTAAATCAACTTTGTTTGAAAATAAAATGGTTAGTTGTGTTATTTCTATATTAAAATACAAACGGATACTATACCAGTCCATTCTTGAGTGGTTACATGCCCTGATTTTTTTACTAGTGTTGACATAATAATAAGAAAAAAACCATTGTCGGCCTTGCAAGCCATTGCGAAGGAGATGTAAGATGTAGTTTATCATGGCACTCAAACTTATATTAATATAATTCAAGGATATAGGCTAGGAATTTGTGTACAGTCATCAACTCTATTTTTGTTATTTTTATTTTCATATATAAATTTTGTATTTATTTCTTAAATTCAATCTTGACTCAAATATGTGTCCACATTTATATTTAAAAAAAAATAGAATAAATTAAATCTACATTTTCATATCTCAAAACATTACTTATCATGACCGATCAAGGTAATTTTGGTCACGGTTAATATTTTTGAGAAAAATTGATATATTTTCTAGTTTAAACGATTAGAAAATGGATTTTAATGATGTAGATTCATATGCGTTTGACTGAAAATTATCGCTAGATCGATCATTTGGTTGCATTTAACCAGTTACCAACTGCTGCTCTATACCATAAATCTAATGCTACCTTTCAGGGTAAAAAGTATGTGCACTTTTGTGATTGACTGTCTTGATTTAGTAAAATATTTGGTTTCAAAATTATATTTGATGATGGCTCAGTCTTTGGGTGGTGTAAGTAACAATTTCCACTCCAGAGGGCTTCAAATTTGAATTTTGTATGGAAAAACAAAGATTGCTTTGAAGTTCATTCTCATTCTCCAGTCCATACAAATCAGCGAAATCACTCCTAGTTTTAAAATGAAACATATATCAAATTCCGCTGCTTTGCCGTGCAGAGAACCGAGGGGAGTTCTTGGAGAAGCTACAGCGAGCCAGGGCCCAGGTGAAGCCCAACATGGCGAGCCAGCCTGTACTCTCCCGGCCAGGTCCCACTCGTCTCGTCGTCGGGAACTGGGCCCTCATGTCGCGCAAGGAGGGCGAGTTGCACATCCATAACTCGGATGGACAGCAGGTAGGAGTAAGTAGAAGCTGCCCATCACCCACATATATATCTTATTTGACCTAACCGCGGAGAAATTTGATGTCTGTACTCCTCCTTTGGTTCGGTCCTTTTGCTGTTCATCTTTTATATCCTTAAGAATCAAATAGCCAAAACTATAATATTTGTGTTAGTGAGGATTTACTCGTATCTAGATATCATAATCTAAAAATTTTAAAATGATCCTAGGCACAGGAATCAAACCTGGGACCTTTGGCTTAGTATGCCAATACTCTATATAACTACTGAGCTATCCAGGAATTGTCCCGTGCCCAGGGTCGTTCTTCGCTCATATTTTAAGGCAGAGTCTATGATGGACGTGCAGAGATCTAAATCTTTCTCGACACTTGTCTTACATTGTTAAGAGAGATTGTATCGTGTAGCCAACTAGTTGAAAAAATAATTATACCTTATAATTTTGTATGGCTCTTTTTTAGTTCATATTTAATTGAGTCAACCCACCTTTGGTGGCCGCATGGTCTATATTGTCACTCTTATGTTAGGCTATACTTCTGAAAATGATCTAATGCATCTAGCCTGGATTCAAATCCTTGCCTCTTTCGTCACTGACAATTCGGTCCACTTTGAGTTTGAAACCTTAGCTCATTTGTATTCATTTATGCGGTATTATTTCTGAAAATAATATTATTTCAAAATATCACATTGAATCATTTTAAAGTAAAATCTAGTTGAGTTGGTTCTTAACCACCAATTAGAGATAGGCTATCAGAGCTTTAAAGCAAATTTAAATTGAAAAGTTGAAAACTTTGTTTTTAAGTATTTGAGTCTCTAATCAGACATTTTCTTGAATTTCAAATATCTTTTCTGGATTTGAAGGTTACTGGGTGGGGCCCATCGTTACTTTAAATTTAATTCTTTTAAATGTGCATTTAATATCCTTTGTGCAGGTGGCTGTGAACCCTTTGTATCTTTTTGTCATTTTTATAATTCGGTCTGTTTGTGTATTTTGTTCAACTCCTGACTTTACTCTGACCCGGTTGTTTGCAGCAAGCAACAATTCTGCGCGAAGACCTCCCTGGATTCATCTTTGAGTCCAACCGTGGGACCAAACACTCTTTCACGGCAGAGACGTCTTTGGGCCCTGAGTTTGCGGCAGGTTGGACTGGCAAAAGGGGAAAGAGATTGCGCTCCAAAATAGAGGCCATGAAGCAGAAGGTATTTGTGAGTTTTGATTAATAGTTTATAAAGATACTTGTACAAATGTGGTTTCGAATCCCTTTGATGTTATTTTTGTACAGATTTTTTTTTCCTGTTTAGTGTTTTATATATCCGTGAGACAGAGATAAATTTAAATAACTGAAGGTGTGCTCTACTTATTTTTGTTGTTTGACAAAGAAGGCTGGGTCAGATTCTAAAGATAAATACAATCATTTGACATTTGTTTGAGGATGAGGATACAGTTATGTATTGTTAAATGTTATATCATTATTCAATCAGTGATAAAACATTTATGTTAAAATAGCAGGAAAGTATCCCCTCTTGACCTCTCACCCCCTCTATACCTTTTCCACTTTTCTACCCTGCCTCCCCCCCCCCTCTATCCCTGCCCCCTTCTCACCCCACCTCATCAGTTCCTGTCCCCTTGTAACCCCCTTTCCCCTCATCACCATCTGTCCCCTTGTAACCCCCTGTTCCCTTCTTCCCGTTCTCCCCCCCCATTTTCCCTCACCTCTCCCCTATGTCCCCGTCTCAACCCCTTCGCCTCTCTCACACACATTTGCGCATTCACATACACACACACACACACACACATACACATATATTTTTGGGTATATGAGACTTCAAAAATATATCTCTACTAAAATGTCAGGAAAATTGAAGTGTTTGTAAATTTAATTCTGATATTTTTAAACAAATTTTTGAAAAGAATTCAATAATCATATACTTTGTTGATGTGATTTTGGGTATTCAGAAACCTAATTCACAAACTCACATTTTTGAAAAAAAGTACCTAGTTAAATAATGATAATTGCAAGTTTCTACTAAATCATAAATTTTCTATCATATAAATTAAATGATCCTAAACTATCTTGTCAAGGTTTCACTACTGCTAATTTGAAACTGTAGTATATTGTAACTATATCAATACATTCTGTATTATCTTGATTCTAAGGTGAAGGTTCAAGCTCAAGATATATATGAGAAGTACTTCAAAGCGGCCCAAGCACAGCCTCGAGGTGTTGTGGCTAAGCTTGGCAACATTGTAGCTCAAATCGAGAGGGCTTGCCAGAAACAGGTCAGTGGGGAAAATCTGCCTCTTATTTATTTATTAACTATTGCTATAAGAGGAAAGAAATATCATATCAATAGTTAGTTGTGTGCGCTGAAGCTTCGACTTGGCTTTGAAAAATATATTTACTTCGACTTAAAAAAAATATATATATTTCAAAACTGTTGAGCAAGTTACAAATTAATATGTTTATGAAAAGAAAGGAATTGCATGTTTTGATTAACATAGAATGAAATTATACCAAAATTGTGTAATAAAACTTTTTAAAGTGATTTAATTTATAAAGCCATTTAATTAAGTAAAATCTAATCATTTCTTTGAACTTAAAAACACTATAAAAATTTTTTTGAACTTCAATTCTGTCTTAAGGATAGTTCATATATTTAATTTGAGTTTGCTTTAAATTGAAAAAACGTGACTTCGTACCTACTTGATCCATTGTGGTAAGTAACTATGTGAAAATAGCTTTCCCGGCAAAATTGGCAGGTGCTTTCCTTTCCCTCTAGCTCATAGAAATTCTTGTGTGCTGATATACTCAGGTAGTTTGGAAAGTGTGCGGTAATACCTTGAATAAATAATTTAAAAAAATATATATATATATTATATTTAAGAACACTAATCTATATATGTTCAACCATTTCTCTTTGATTTGATTACTATGTTTAAATTTTACTCGTAATTTTTCTATTTTGAGCTACTACCATATTTATTTAACCAAAAGGAAATAACTTTGTTTACAACTTTTTCTCAAATAAGAGTTTCTAACCATATAACATCTGTTGACCGACACTAGGCCCTTCCTAACCTCAATGAGTATCGTTTGTTCCGCAGCACATGAACAACAGGGAGAGTCTGTCTGCGTGGCGCGAGATCCTGACTTCTGCGCTCGACGAACTGACTCAGCTCCTCCAAGAAGACGGAGTCGTGTCTGCATATGAGCTCCACAGCAGTGGTCTGGTGCAAGCGCTACTTTCCCTCCTGTCCACCAGTTGTTGGGACGAAGGACTTCGCAGTAACAAGACCACCAAATTGCAGAAACAGAGGGTTAAACTCTTCAAGAGCTGCTTCAAGGTAGTTACCGTTTTATTGTTCGAGAACAATGGGTATTTATATGTTTGAGCATTTCTAAGTTGTGACTCCCATTAAAACATATTTATTTGGTTTTGTTTGGATATGTCAAGATTTACATTTTTATAGATTCCAATTCTTAAATTTTAACCTCAATTTTTCGATACTCGATTCCTTAAAATTGAGTTTTATTCTTTTCTCATGCATCTTTTGCATTTAGAATGTCATTTTATTTAAAAAAAAGTGTGAATATTAAAAAGCTGCCGAGTCTTATTAACATGAGATCACAAGAACATAAACAGCTCATGTTTAGTACACATACTGATTTGTTGGAAGTAAAGTGCAAGGGAAAAATAGATTAATAATTGACACACAGAAAAATTCAAAGTACTAAACATTGCTGCTTATTTTCAACGCTAGAAATTGAGGATATTGAAAGTATTCTCAACTTTAATAGTACCCGCCTCGATCGCCGCAGTGGTTTAAGGCTTGATTCACTCGCACAATAGACTAGACTTCGCATGACGAGGAGAGCAAGGTTCGAATCCTGGACGGGTGTACTGAGGTTGGTTTTCCGCTCAATCTGTGCACACGCGAGTACACTTCCTCTCAAATTCAACTTTTTTCAACCCTAACTCATTAGCGTAACTAGTAAATTATATATATACATATATATTACCGTTTTCAGCCTGTGGTCTGGGACAGTCGTTTATTCATGTGTTATAGTTTTAATTATCAGATTGCTAGGCCTGTTGTAGCTTCATATGCCTTATAATCTAACTTAAGACAATAACAGGCACAACATCCAGTCCTCCGGCCATGAATTTATCCAAGGTGATAGCGTAAACCCATATTTTCATATACGATAAGTTTTCGGCCATGCCAGGAATCAATCCTGGGGCCCTTAGCTCGGTAGGTAGACGTGCCACCGAATGACCTGAGGTGTCAGATTTGTAAATGTTATTGACAAGATACTTATTCTACCGCAAAATTATTTTGAAGGCAGCTATGACTGAATGTTTTACATTAATTAGCCACATGTTTCCAAAGGGGAAATAAAGA
Organism: Timema californicum; assembly: GCA_902141385.1. Taxonomy (NCBI): domain Eukaryota; kingdom Metazoa; phylum Arthropoda; class Insecta; order Phasmatodea; family Timematidae; genus Timema; species Timema californicum. Next base: position 48,966 of record CABFOW010003175.1, on the reverse strand, counting down.
GAGAATTGTTGTCGACTATTTTCAGGAGAAGGATACTGAAAACGGCCCAGTAAATTCTGCAGCTATATTGGTGCACAAACTGGTGTCTGTTTTGGAATCTATAGAGAAGCTACCAGTCTACCTGTACGATACACCTGGCTCTGGTTATGGATTGCAGGTAAGACACGTGACTCTTTATTTGAAATCATTTCCATTTCTTGAAACCGTATTGAAAATGGTAACCTTTAATAATGAAGTTTCAATATTCGTGTTACTATCTAAACATACAGATACAATATAATCAAGGTCAAATGTTCATACATTAGTTATTTATAAAAAAAAAGTTTTTTTGTTATTTATATTTACTATTCTTATATTATGTCCGCAGTCTTTCCTATTTTCCTTGCTTGTATATTGGATTAAGCAAATATATTTTGTATCTGTTTATTAAAAATTACTTAAATATAAAGTTACGTCCATTTATAATGTTGTGTGTTTAATCTAACAGGAAATATTTACTAGAAAACTAATATCAAGGGCACCTGGAAAATCAATAACTCTGGGGAACCATAAATTTTTTTTATATCTGAGAATAAACGGAATATTAATAATAAAGGAAATAAGAAAAAACAAAATACTGTTACACAGTCAAACTTGGATAGTTGGAATGTATATAATTCAAATTTGTGTTTAATCTGATTGTTTGCCTTGGTCGCTTCAACCTCCTATCAAAACAATGTTAAAATAAAACCTATTAAAACAATGTTAAAATAAAATAACATAACATGTAATTCAAACTTATTTTGTCTAATTCAAAGTAAAACTACATTGTAGTTGATGAAAAAAGCATGAAATCTCGCATAAGCAACGCCTTTACTACTCTACTGTTGCTGCACGGATAAAAGGCGCCCTACGTGAAGAGGAACTAAAATTTGCAAACCAAACTGAAAAATCGTGTTGTTGTTTTGCACACAACACCAATACTCTAATGGAAACTGGAAAGGTTGTTTTTTCCTCATAATATATGCTGACAGTAGTCCAACCTATGGATCAATGAAAAAATAAAACTTTCTAGCACATCTACCGATGACTTGTGGTTCAGAATATTCTCTCAGCTGCTTACTTTGGTAAGAATGGTAAGGTTAAAATTTACATTCGCTAGTCTGCCTGAATGGGACCAAGTGACACAAAACACTATCGCCAACAGCCCTCGGAAAGGAGGGTTCTGCCACATTGATGTTGAAGAGAAAAATGAAGCTGTTGCGGAGATCGTACCCGTTGTGAGCAGTTGGGAAGATGTTGGACATGAAGCAGGTGTCCCATATTAGGATATTGTAAACATGGGCGAGAACTTAGCTATTTATGGTGAACTGACAGATGCAGATATGTTGGCAGATGTTATGAACAATTTAAATGACAGCGCATCTTCAGATGAAGAAGGGTAACAGACGGAACTTAAAGAGAAGCTGATCCCAACATCTACACAAAAAAAAACAACTACACAAACCATGGACCACATCGAAGAGTTGAGATGGTTTATTGAGAGATAACATAATGTAAATTCCTCTATTCTTCAGGTGCTGAAATAACAAGAAGAGTATACTATAACTCATGGTATTAATTCCTAAAAGTAATCAGACATTTCTAGATTAAAAAAACAAACTAATAAAGTATTCTGTACTGTACATAATGCTCTGGAAAATTTAAGAATAAAATGATAGTATACACTATATTTTACTTCATTGAATTTATGTTTCAAGTTATTTTTCTAGAGGTCCCTTCAGTTTTGAATTAACCAGGCTGTATGGTAGGAAAAGTGAATGTAAATTTAATATTATTTTATGAAAAAGAACATTTTATTCTCTTATAGTTTTCTTTGAAGTGTTTGAAAAAACATAAACATTTTGTGCTAAGAAAATAGTGAAAAAATATTTTCTCTTTATTTCCTTACCATAAACCCATAATTATTTTTTTTTCATAAACACCATTTTATTTAGAAATATGTCCACTTTGTTGATGAACGAACGTAAATGTCTCAGATCTTGACTCGCCGCCTGCGGTTCCGTCTAGAAAAGGCTCCTGGAGAAAGTTCACTGATAGACCGCACTGGCCGCAGTCTCAAGATGGAACCTCTTAGTACAGTGGCTCAGCTGGAGCGATACCTCCTCAAGATGGTGGCCAAGCAGTGGTACGACTATGAGCGCTCCTCGTTTGCATTTGTCCGAAAGCTCAAAGAGGGACAGAAGATGTCCTTTCGGCATCAGCACGACTTTGACGAGAACGGCATCATCTACTGGATTGGTACCAACGGGAAGTGAGTCACTCAAGTCTCAATATATGTATTTTAGAATGTGGAAATACTTTGGGGTGGTTGTAAAATAACTAAAGCTGGGATGCGGCTTTAATCATTAAAGGAGATTTAAGAATTCTAGAAAAATATCAGATTCAAGATATTTTTCAAAATTTGAATTGAAATCAGGTTTCGATATTTAAATACTCAATTTATGGTCACATAGCAACTTCGAGTTGTATACTTTACAAATCATTATTTATGCGAAAAAAATCTCTAGTAATTGAATTGTAAGTTATGATAATAACCGCAATAAAACATTTTCCAAATAATTTTAACGCACAAAATTATACAAATAACTCATTCAGTATTCCTTCACGCCCCTATAAACAAGCACAAAAGGCTGTAATAGTTTTTCACGTACAAAACAAAAACTTCACAAAAAGTGGTCCAAATTGAAAAAGTGGGGTCTACACACCCCTTATAATACATTTTATTTGAAAAAAGTAAAAGGAAAAGAATAAACTGAATAAGAATTGGGTAAGTATTCTAATCTAGATAAAGTGTGAAAATATGTGAGTAAATATCTGTTATTTGCCGTAGAAAAGGTCAAACACGACACAAACCATTTTTTGTTTTATCCTTTATTCAGGACCTCTCCTGAATGGGTGAATCCAGGCCAGTATGGGTTGGTCATGGTGACATCTTCAGACGGACGTAACCTACCGTATGGTCGCCTGGAGGACATTCTCAGCCGCGATTCGAGCGCCCTCAATTGCCACACAAACGACGACAAGCGAGCGTGGTTCTCAATCGACCTGGGGTTGTGGGTGGTGCCCAGTTCATACACGCTTAGGCACGCACGAGGATATGGGCGCTCTGCTCTCAGGAATTGGTTCTTTCAGGTGAGAATAGTAAAAAATAAGTTGAGGCTAATATATATATTGTATTTGGGGTGATGAAGAAACGTGATAAGAAGAGCATGATAGAGACATGTCTCAAAACAGTATGTAACACTCCCTGGGGCTGCTATATCCACAGGTGTCCAAGGATGGTCTAAACTGGACCACTCTCTACGCGCATCTTGACGACAGCTCCTTGAACGAACCTGGTAGCACCTCCTCCTGGCCTCTGGAGCCCCCTGCTGATGAGACCCAGGGTTGGAGACACATCCGACTGCAACAGACGGGGAAGAATGCCTCGGGACAGACACACTACCTCAGTCTTTCTGGGTTCGAGATATATGGAACAGTCACTGGAGTCTGCGAGGACCTGGGTGAGCTCTCAACTGTTTCTAGCTCATTATCAAAAGTTAAAAGAGGTTTTCATTAAAGCGATATATCTCTTTAGTTGCGGTAGGCATTTAACGTGCATTTTCTTAACCGACTTATTATATCACCTTACAAGGATTTCTTTTTGCCCTGAAATTATATAACGTTGAAATAATAATGATCTTAGTTTCTTGCAGTTTGCTTATCTTGGTGAAAAGTCACTGCATTAAAAATGTTGTATAGACTGCTGAGGACAGGTAGATGGAGTGTTGAATCTCGGTCGAATGAACTCTTTTTTTTCCCTAAATAATTTTTCACTTTTCCTATACGCAAATGCAGGTTCACTTACTCTATATTCAGCTTTCCCTATTCCTTATTAGCGTAATTACTACCCAAGCGTATAACCCAAACGGGTAGTAAGACACTACTAAATAAATAAAAACTTTATTCTAGGGGTGACCTGGTGGTCTAGGGGTAAGGTGTTAGACTTCTATGCAGGTGGCCGGGGTTCAATCCTCGGTCCCAGCAAAGATTTATCTGATTACTAAACCCTTCCTTCACCTCTGACTAGACATCTTGTGAATGTGGGGAATGCCAGGCCTCCAACGTGGTTCGGATTCCACATTAAACTGTAGGTTCTCCATTTCATTTCACAATCACCCTACCACTACACATTAGCGTAAGTGCGTATAACCCGAACGAGTAATAATAATAATAATAATAATTTATTCTAGGGTTGGTTAGTATTCGGTGAATCTTCTCTCTTACTACGCTTCACTTATTCTTGGTTACCTTATTGGCATATTGGGTGATTTAATAAATATCATTCATTAAGTTAGGTTTGGAATGAGTACAAACTAAAAAAAACAAAAAAAAAACAATAGGCTTCAAATTATCCAAATACTTCCTTCGTAAATTTGAATTAAATGTTATGATGGGTTGGAAATCCAATTTTTCAAATTAGCTAGATCCTACTGTAATTAGATGTGGCTATAACCATAATTTATAAGCATAGTATCTTGGCGCATTTTGATGGATTAACTAGCCATGTTACCCGCCTCGGTGGCGTAGTTGGCTAACGCGCTTGTCGTGTTGAGCTCGACTGCTGAGCACGGGGAGAATGAGGTTTGAATCTTGGTCGGGTGAACTGGGGGTGGTTTTTCCTAAATGGTTTTCCACTCTCCCTTCACGCAAATGCGGGTTCACTTCCTCTAATTAAACCTTCCCAATTCCTAATCCATTAGAGTACTTAAAGCATATAACCCGAACGGGTAGTAAGACGTGGTGCTAAATATATATTATATTATAACTAGCCATGTTTTATGCTAAACAGTTCACTCCTCGCACCATTATTTTCTCTTGTCTCACAACCGGCCCATGTCTCTTGACACGCAGGGAAAGCAGCAAAGGAGGCTGAAGCCAACATACGTCGCCAGCGTCGCATGCTGCGCACCCAGGTGTTGAAGCACCTGCTGGTGGGTGCACGTGTTGTGCGTGGTCTTGACTGGAAATGGCGGGATCAAGACGGTAACCCTCCAGGAGAGGGCACCGTCACCGGAGAGCTTCACAATGGTAAGAACCGAACAACTTTCAAATTTTCAACTAATTGTTGGCATTGGAACTTTCTCATAATTCATTCATTATAATTTATAACATTCATACATTTGGTTAAGAGATAAATTACTAGTCTGGGGCCTGGTTGTTAAGTTCATCCTATAACAATGATATTGGTTCTGAACCACTAATAAACAGTAGTAAAACTCTCAAACAAATTTCACTTGAAAAGTTGAAATTTTTTTTTTTAAAGTAGTTGCATCTCTTATCCGAAGTTTTTTCGAATTCTTCAATATCAAATATCTTTAAGTATTTGATGGGTCCTATCCCTAATTTGATTGCTTGTTAAGTGTTTTTTGTTTGTGCGTATTTCCTTGAAAATGTACAGGTTTTTATATTCCTAAATGTGCCTTTTAAAGAAAATTAATTTTTTAGTATGCTTTTGTGCCAAAACTAGCTAGTAGTTATAGGAATTAAGAAAACACATTTTGAAAGGCAAATTTGAAGGATCTTAACCTGTGGTTGACCCACAGTGCCGATAGTAGTACTTTACAATAATGTGAAGCAAGTGATCAGGAAGGAAACCAACTTGAAATGTTAGTAAGTGCGTGATGGGTCAAGTCAATTTTTTCAACTCTAAGCGAAATCTAATTGGATATATTAGGGAGCTTCGAAACTGACTTGGCTTCAAAAAAGAAGTATCAGCTTCGATTTGCTTCGAAAACATTTTAGACTTTGTTAGGTATAAAGATTCACCAATATTTTTTTATTTTATTTGATTTGATAACTTGAGTTAAACCAAACTAAAAAAATCTATGGGGTTGTAAGCTGTTTTAAATCCCACAGTTAAACTAAAATATGTTGATTAATTTGAATAACAATTCTTTGTCATGAGGTAAAACAAATGCTTGTTAATTAATACCATATTGACCAGAAAATAAGCTGCACTTTTTCACTTAAAAACAGTCTTTAAAAACCTTTGTGTAGCTTATAATCACACCCATGGAAAAATACTGAGCAAATTTGTTAACTTTGAGGACGGAAGATATGAATTGAAATTGTATATAATTATCTTTATCGCTTAACTTTGACAAGGTTAACTATTGTTTCATGAATAAGTTGAATAACCTCCATTTATATAATGATTAGGGTTTAAAACTTATCCAATGGTGTTTTTTATATATGTAAAGTTGTTTTTATCTCAAATCATAATTTCAGCACAGTTAACTAGGATATTATTCAAAATTCGCAAATAATATTTGGTCCTTTTTTTTTAAAAAAAAATAATATTTTAACCCTCATTCCTGTACATTCTTCCAAATATAACAAAATGTAGCTTAAAAAGCAAAAATAAGTTTACCCTAAAGATTTGTATTTTTTAAAGGTTTAAAGGCCGTTTTTGGAGGAACACTCAACCTTATTTTTTGGGTCAATACGGTGATAATATTTTGTAGTTTGTGGAGGGTTACAACTGCTGTAGTGTGGGTAGTCTAGTCTGTGGGTAAGTAAAATTAGCTAATATGGGTGGTTGCGGTGGTTCTCGGCTTATTGTGTTGTCCCTGTTGTTTTGTCAAGGGTGGATAGATGTGACGTGGGACCATGGGGGATCCAACTCTTACCGTATGGGAGCGGAGGGGAAGTATGACCTAAGGTTAGCCCCAGTACTGGAGACAGACATGCTGACAGGGGCAGCAGTCATAGCCTCCGCAACCGCCAACGCTGCTAAACCGGCTGGCGCTGCCGTCAGTGGTAAGCTGCTGCGTGTAGTTGGTAGTTGGTACAGCTGTGTAGAGCAATGTGGTAACAATTGTGTCCGTTTTAGAGTTGAGTCGAATTCATTATTTTACGAATTTGAAGCTCCAATTTTCCTTTGAATCTCGAATAACATTCATACATTCAGTTAAGTGTTAAATTACTGGTCCGGGGCCTGGTTGTTAAGTTCATCTTATAACTGGTTCTGAACCACCAATAAGCAAAATTATAGCTTTAAAAAAAATTTACTTGATATTGTTGAATTCTCAAATCTTCAATAATAATCCTTAAGGACTTGAGGACTTAAAGGCTCATCCATATTTTAATTTGAATTTGAGATAGTAGCAAACAGAGTTCCTCAATATTAACCTTTTTGGTCTGATCAAAAAAATGTGTAAATTGTACAGCTAGAATAAATTTTATTTAAAAGCTGTGTTTGTTATCATAACATTTATAAAAAATAAAAACCTTTCCAAAAAATTAATATATTTGTTTTGGGTTTACACTTACCCAAATTCAACTCGAATTATTTTAAGATTCTTTTTTTGCATTACTCGGATCAAATAAAACTGTCTGTTTCCACCCTCTAACACAAAATAAAATAAAAAATAAAATACAAACTTTTTTTGCTGAAGGGGGGGAGAGTGTGGGTGAGAGAGCTAGGTTTGCACCTTTAAAATGTCTGTGTCATGTATGTTTGGCAATCATTTTAATATTTAAAATATAATAAAAATTTACAGGTTTGTTACCACATTGCTAGCTATCTATCAAGCTTTAGTTTTTGTGCTTTGATGTTATTATTACTAACCATGATATTTTAACAAACTGTAATATTTTTTAAATATGAAATTGTTAGAAAAAAAACCCCTTTAAACATTTATAAGGGAAAATGTTAAAATATGCATCGTATTCATTATTGGCTCGAATTTACAATATTTAACCTGAGAAAACATGAAGAGGATGGTTAAGTTTTAAATAAATTGAAAAGATGGAAAACCGTTATGCAAGAACATGGTCACGCTGCACATTTTTGGGGGGAATTGAGCCCCTTGATCTAAAAGTCAATTAAGATTCCACTCTGACCAACCTAACTGGCAATTTTTATTGATATTTTTAACTAAATTTTATAACTTTATAATTTAGTATATTTATATACAATACCTCAATCTGTGTCGCTTTGATCTTATGTCAAGTTTTAATTGTAATTGCAGAATTTCAATTGTAGCCACATCTACAAAAATAAATTCTTGCTTCATTCTTTCGTCATTTTGTTTCTTTCGTCGTTCAGTCTTTGAATAGATCTTGTTCGATGTACACTGTTTTTTGAAACTGTCCACATTGAATCTCTTATATTTGTGACTTAAACATATTAACACTTTATTTTTTTGATCGAAATAACCAAACTATTCCTACTCTATTATTTTTGTGACTATACTGTAAACAGTTAATAGTTAATTTTGTGATAACAGTATAATACAGTGTTCAAATCATGCTTAGGTGTTACACGCATTCACAAGTGTGTGAATAGTTAGTTATAGGACAATACGTGTTTTTTGGCGGCTCTAATGCGTTCACAAGCTAAATAAAGCGATGCTTTGACTTTCGCTAGAGTTGGGTCGAGTCCATTTTACGAATCTGAATCTCTAATCTACCTTTGAATCTGAATCTTGGAAAAAGTTATGAAAATAAGAGAGAATATAAATATAATAGAAAACTAGAAAATACGTATAGTAAATTAATATTATTTCTTATAATCCATTAATTAAAACATTAATACATTCAGTTAAGTGTTAAATTACTGGTCTGGGACGTGGTTGTTAAGTTTACCCTTTTATAATTGGATCTGAACCACCAGTAAGGGACTTCTAAAACACATTTTATTTGAAAAATAAACAAAAAAATCTTTTTTTTACTATTCTAGGTATCAAATCTGAAATTTTCTATAATCCCTCAATATTTGATGGTCAGTATAACGGTTTTCAATAACACCATTCTAATTTTCTTAACTTTCAAATCTAAGTGAAAGAAAGATCTGGAATTTTGTCTAGAATTGGTTTATTTTACTGTGGTTGCTAAAAGTTATTTTGCCATTTCATTTGGTAGCAGCAAAATATAAACATACTCTCCACGAGGAATGTAGATTGAGTTTTGGATAATCAATTTTAAGATATTCCAGAATCTTGTTTAAGAAAAAACAGAATTATTGACATCTAAAAATGTGATTAGAAAATTTCTGTTGATTTATTCAGTTGCTCAATCTGTTAGTAACAAGCATAGTTAGTATTTGAGAATAGTTTGAAATGTACTGCTTTGCTTTTTGTATAATTTAGTATATGCTTGGATTCATTGAACACATGTAAACGCTCTTATATCTTGTGTATTAAGACCGCAACTTTCACTTTCATATGAATTAATTTGAACATTTGATGTAATTTATGAAACTAGTATCTCACAAACAATTATTCACAATAAAACAAATGTTCGGAGTTCTTTTACAATATTTTGATATTTTTTTATAGTTTTAGGAATAATTTGAATGTATCGATTAAAGTTTTAAGGATTCAACTTTTATTCTTATACACAATTTTACTATGCTTTGAATGAGGTAGGTTGAATTTAGAGAAAATATATGCACATTTACGTGGGGTGAGATTGGAAAACCATTTTGGGGAAAACACCCTTAGTACACCCATAAGACTCGAACCCAGATTTTTAATCATCGGCATTTGTCTATTATGGGGGTAATGTCTTAAACCATGTGACCACAGAAGCAGGTTTTCTGTTAAGTGGATCAATTTTCAAATTTTTTCAATAAACACAAAAGACATCTCTAGATTAAGTCACAGCTGATTGAGGCCCTTCGTCAAGTATGTCCTGCGTTCAGTGGAATGGCCCGTCATGAAAGCAAAGTTTCCTTACCCTCATTTTCAGGCAAAGGCGGCCGGAACGTCCCAGATTCTGCTAAGAGTACAAGCGTGTTGACGAGTAGGAAGTCTAGCTCAACCCCTAGCCTTCCGGACGCTACCGAGAACCATTCAAAGACCTCAGTGGCCAGCACGGAGCAAGCCGCGTCAGCCGACAACTTAGCTGCCAAGGTAAAACCTCATTGCAAGAATACATACACTTGAAAACAATGTGAACATTCGTGTATAACAAAACTATTGTCCAAATTTTATAAGAAGAGCCTTTTGGAAAATATATACTTTTCTATGTTCAACTTTGCTAACATTTTACAATATTATTAATGTTAATTTATAGGTATTGTTATTATCTATTAAAAAGGGACAGCCGCATCAAATCCCATAACTTGATGTATGAATATGTAAAAGCATATTTAGAAACTATTCTACTCGTCAGATAATACCTTTCTTATTGAAATTGGACTTAAGGCTATTTCCGTACTGTATTGTTTGTCTGGTGATTGAGGACTCATGTTATGCTATAGGCTTTACAAGGATAATGTGTTTGATATAGGAAGTGGAGTGTATTTATTTTTTAATCACAGAATATTTAGATAGTGCGAGACACGAGGATAAATACTGTACAAACTGCAAAATCAAGAATGGTGTGCTTGCGACTGGAAATACCTACCACAAGAGAGAAAACGTTTTAAATGCGCACAACAGATGCCAAACCAAGTTTATTGGCACCAAAACAACACGGCATAGTTCAAAATAAAAAATTATAAAACTATACAAGCTCCAAACATAATGTTTTGTTTAATTTTATAATGTAAGGGTATTAATCTCTCTTTTTATTTTACCAGCATTTAATTATTGATTAATTAGTTTTAAATCTTTAAATTTATTGCATTTAAGGGATTTTAATAAAGCTCACTTAACAATACTTCACTAACGCTAGTGTATAGAATCCTAAACTTGGCTATAAAATGGTTAATTAATAGTTGATATCAATTTTGATGATTTATTTTCACTAATTACATAATTTTTGACATTTCTTTAATTACCTTTACAATTTTTTTGGAACATTTACATTTGTTTTTTCGACACTAACACCTCTCATCTGTTAAGTGCTTGTACTTTTATTTGATTCAAAAGCATGCTGCAGAGGCTATCGCGGAAAGTGTTCTTTCCGTGGCAAGAGCAGAGGCGATTGTCGCAGTGACTGGTGAGAGTCATTCATCGTCAACACCGGCTGGGGAGCTCTCGGTGGTGGTCCACGCTCTCAGAGACCATCATCCCGACCTTTCGGCCATCTCAAGCTCGGCTGCCAGTGACTTGGCCACCATCGTCGAGACACTGGCGCTAGGAGAAGCGACTAGGAACACTTCAGGTGAGTCTTAGGGAGGCAATAAAAGTTACGATATGGGGAAAACCAGGCCTCCACCTTGGTTCGGATTCCACGTTAAACTGTAGGTCCTCCATTTCATCTCACATTCACCCTACTATTACACATTAGAGTAAGTGCGTATAACCCGAATGGGTAGTAAGACGCGGTGCTAATAATAATAATAATAATAATAATAATAATGATAATAATAATAATAAAAGTTACGCGTTTGTCTGATTTATGTCCTGTAAAATTTTATAGATAATTGGGGTCATTTAAGGTTTAATTTTACAATATTTTAAAACCATACATTTATGTTTTGGATTAGCAGGGATAGCCTGTACCCCTACCCTTAATGATAATTGAATAAATATTGTTCAGATAAAACACTATAAATACACATACACATGTTTAAAAAGAGAGACTTTCACTGCCACAGACAGCTTCTTCAGGTTTGACTTTAATCTCTTAACCTGAAGAAGCTGTTGTGGCAGGTAAAGCTTGTTTTGAAAAATGTGTTTGTGTTTTCATATAAACCATTTCTACTCCAGTATCGGCAACCTCGCTAGTGTTGGAGTAAAGGGCTCGCTTCAAGACGGATGTTTTTGGGTTCAAAATTTGCCAGGATCGATGGATTTTTTTTCCCTTGATCGATAAAAATCCGCAACACAACTTCCTTCAGAGGGTCCCCTGTCGATTGTGGCATGTAAAATACCTTTCTCGGCAAAATTGGTTGGTCTTTTTCCCTCTTGCTCATAGAAATTTTAATATTTGGTTTGGAAAGTGCACATTATTAAATACCGCCTCCTGAGGAAGATGTTATAATAGCATCGAAATATTGTGTGTAAATGTTTTACACTAACATATAATATTGGACGAAGCCAAATGCCAGATTCAAGACCAAACTATTTGACTGATTTATAAATATTGTGATTGCATTTCATTAATTTAATTTTTTTTTATTCATATTTGCTATTTCAACTAAAGAATTAGTGAAGTAGGCAGGGGTGTGAATTACTTCAAAAACCTCTACTTCATTAAAAATAGTTGTCAACTTCGGCTTTGTTTCGATAGTAAAGTTACAGATTTGACAAATACGAAGGTTGTCAACCATAAATGTTAAGGCTACAATTTGTAAATCCATCTAAAGTGTAACCACTTCATTTTGTGTCTCAGCCTCGTCCAGTAACCAGCTGCGCCGGCAGGCGAGTTGTACAGAGGAGAATATCAACAAGTCATCCGGGACCTTCAGCAGCGCGTCTTTCTCCAACGTGGTGGAGGCGGCTTCCGCCAAAACCAACCTCCTCGTGTCGACAGGCGGTTCTTCCTCATCTTCTCTGAACAAATCGCTTTACAGCAGCATCGCTGCTCCCTCCAGGAACAAAGCTGCTGCGGCCGCGAGCACGGTCGAGGCTGTCGAGGTGCTGGACAAGATGAGGGAGGGAGCGGACATCTTGAGAAACAATACCAACAGCTTCCTGTCGGGTGAGCAGCCTCTTCTTCCCATCACCCCGTCGTCACTGCTGCTGCAGACGCCCGATATAGGTACCTCGTCGTTCCTTCCCCCTCCCCTGTTCGCTAGCTGGTCTTATTTAGCCTCCCTTCTTTACCCCTCACATCACCCCACATGATTGGCCTTGCCTCTCCTTGCACAGCTGGTATCATATTGTTTTTGATTTTTTTTAATACATACTTGCTAAATTTTTTTTGTTTTGTTTTTGGAGTTGGGACTCCTGGTTTGCCCATTCTGCGTAGCATGTAGTATTTGTGTTTACAAGTTTTGGATGTAAATATATTAAGACTATCAAACTAAATCAACTCCCTTGATTCCCACTGGTATTGAAATAATCGAGAATCAATATTTATATCACGATTTTTGAGCTCTCAAATCTCAGGAAAGGAAAATTTTAGTATTCAAACAAAATGGCATTCAAAATTGGGTTATTTTTCATAGCGACCATTAATCGACTTTCTGCTGTTGCTCTCTAGTACCAGCAAGTTGAAAATGTTCATCCTGCATTAGCTGTAAGAGTGACAAGGAAAGTGCTGGTTAGAGGAGTGAAGTTTGTGAGGAGCATGTTAGCTGTCGCGAATAAACGCAGGATTAGGAATTAAGTTATCCGGGAAATGATGGGCGTACAAGAAGTAAGGGTGTGTGAAGACAACTTTTATCAATTTGAAGCAAAGTTGAATTGAATATGAGATATTCCCAAAGCCAGATCAAAATTTGAAAATTTAAAAATTTAAAAATGTTTAGAATGTTGGATAAAAATACTAGACTTGCATAACTATTCAAATTTAACTATTAAAATATAATTTAGTATGATACTATATTTCAATAATATTATTCTTATAATGCAAATTTAATTGAACTATTTTAGATTTTGTTTATGCAAACATTAATTTGTAATGAAAATAAGGGTTGCGGAGNGGGTTATGTGGGATTTAACTTTAAATATTTGTTTGCTGGGGCTTTATAATTGTTGAATCTGCAAAGTTGGTTATTAAATCAAAGTCATAGTGATTGAATATTCAGAGAAGTATTTTTCTCCCTCACCTTAATATTATTTTGCTTTATTGCTTTATTATCATGTTGTTTTATTTGTTAAAAACCAACTGCATGCTTGTCAAAGTGGCACCGCTGATGCAAAATAAATGTATGTTATAACCGCTAGGTTTACTCTTGGTACACGAAGATTATATATATATTTGACATAAGCCAGCTAGAGTTTGCATTGCACTTAGCCACCACTGACGGGGGCACAAGGAAACTACCACTTTTTTTTTTTCCACCAGGACTTGAGAGAACAAAATATAAAGAGATGTACTGCAAAGATTTGAAACAAATGTCAGCTTTGACTTAGCTTGAAAAAAAATGTTACTGCTTCGACATTTACAGAGCTTCGCCATTAAAAATTTTGAGAGCTAAAAATTCAATTTACTTTCACTTAATCCCATTCGAAGCTGTTTCATACTTTACAAATTATTTATCCACTTGGGCCACCACATTGTTAAACATACTTTACAAATTAATATTCGTAAGGGAAAAAATTGAATTAACTGACTTTTATGTCGTGTTAGCAACTTTATTTATTATATTAATATGAAATAAGATAAACAATTGTGAAATAAACTAATTCCTAATAATTTTAGTTCATAAAGCTATGTATAACTAACCACAGTAAAATATTTTATCACTCATAAAATAACTAACAAAAAATATTTAATTTTCGATTCAACTTGGAGAATATTTAATATATTCTATTAGTGTTCGCTTCAAATTGAACAAGTGGAGTGCCCACACTCCTATGGAAAGGATATGGAAAGGTTATTTTTTTGTTTGCCACAAAAATTAGCTGTTCACATAATGTGAAAGGAGTAAGGTTGTCAAACTTAGTTCTTCGACAGTCGATCTTAACAATTCACAATTTATATTACCTCTGTTCTAAGAAAGAGTAGGGGTACAGGAAGTACATGAGATAGTAGAGGAAGCAAGGCTGAGATGATATGGACATGTAATGAGGATGTTGGAGTACATGAGATAGTAGAGGAAGCAAGGCTGAGATGATATGGACATGTAATGAGGATGTTGGAGTACATGAGATAGTAGAGGAAGCAAGGTTGAGATGGTATGGAGATGTAATGAGGATGTTGGAGTACATGAGATAGTAGAGGAAGCAAAGCTGAGATGGTAATGAGGATGTAAAAATGGAGGATGCCAAAGAAAATGTTGGAAATGAAGTATGTAGAAATTATACCACAAGGGAGAACAGAGCAGAGATGTATCAAATATCAGAAAGTGTGAAAGTGAGAGAAAATGATGTAAACAATTAAAGGTTAGAGGAAGATGGAGGAGGCATTTTACTAAACTGACCAGGCCACAGGCTGGAAACATTTGATGATGATGATGATGATGATGTTCTAAGATCTCAAATCCCAAGAAATTAAAGTTTAATATAAGGTCTTGTAGATCATATTGTTCAGAGTATATTTGGCAACTTAACCACTTTCAACTACCACCACTCCAATGGTGAATGGACTGTAGAGCAATATTTTTTACCAGAAATATTTTAAGATGAGAACTAATATAGTTTTACAAATATATATATATATATATATATATTTATTTTAAATGAAACTGGTACAAACTATATATGTTTTTAATTGAGACAAAAGAAGATATTGACAGACTCGATTTGCTAAGAAATAATATCTTAACATTGAATCATATTAATCAGCCCTTGAATTTTAAATATAATATATGGAAATCCAGGTTTCTTTCTCTCTCTTTTTTTTTAAAATCCTAAGAGTTCAAAGACTAAAACTCTGCACGTTCAGTGGTGTGAAAGCAAGGATCCTGTTATTACAGGTCTGATGGCAGCGACACTTGCCCCTTCTCTGGCACCCTCCGTGCGTATCAGCGTGTCTGTCGGGGAAAGTGCTGACGGAAACTCTTTCGAAGAAAAGAGTGTCCGCATCAAGAACAGACAGCCACCCCAGTCGGCCACAGATGGTAAGGGTGAGATAATGTACGGCATTGCTCAGAGATACTTTAGTCTATTTAAAATATTAAATTTAGAGATAAGACGCTCAAATTCATTGAATCCTGTGGTATTTGAGAAATTTGAGATTTGAGGAAAACACATAAAGAAGAGATAAAAAATCTCTAATCCAAAATGATGTTCTTGACTTTAATTTGCAATTTTATGTATTTGGTAAAAAGAATTATATTACTATATACTTAGGTGGCTCCATGGTTTAAGGCGTCACTCATGTTAAGGCTGGACTACCGATGTCAGGGAGATTGGGGTTCGAATCCCAGTCAGGTGTACCGAGGTTTTTTTTCCCTAAATCCTTTTTCCACTCTCCTTCCGCATACATACGTATACACTTCATCTTAATTTACTAACAACGCTAATGTGTTAGTTATGAGTAAAGTTGGTTTTAGGGGAAATGTACCCTAATTTTCTTGAAGAGAGAGTGAAAATCACCCCCAGTACTCTTGGCTGGAATTTGATCCTTTATCTCTTTTATTTCTAGAACAGTCTAATTTGAGAGCGACATTTTAATAACACATCCTTTTAACTTTATATCATACCATCTCCACTCTATTTGATTTCTAGGTAAGAAGGAAAAGGACCTAAGTAGTGGCGTGGCCAAAGAGAAGGACCCTCCGCCGTCGGGTATTCGCAATGTCCAGTCGAGTCCAGGCTCGGTGTCCACAAACCCCATGAGCGTGAGCGTCCCGAACCTGACGTCGGCCGCGGGGACCAACGCCATGGAGTCCTCCGCAACGGCAGGACTCTTGGAGACGTTTGCCGCCATGGCTCGTCGGCGCACTCTGGGGGCCGTTACAGGGGGCGGCGGCGCTAGCAACGCGGTGTGCGGAGGGGTGGTTGGTGGAGTAGGGGGAGTGATCCCTTCTCCCTCTTGCACCACACCTTCCCCCTCACCTTCCTCCGGGAGCTCCCTCTTTCCGCGAGGCCCGAGTTCTGTGTCTAGCCTTGTTAGACTTGCCCTTTCTTCGAATTTTCCTGGTGAGTTTGCTGGTGAGATGCGAGCATATTTTACCAGATATATATTTATTTGTTACGTTGGGTGTGCAAAGCTTCATAAAGTCTGAAGTCAATATTAGATATTTTACAAATCTGAACCTCCATTCTACCTATAAATCCTGGATCCAAATTCCTACCTAAAAAATTATAATTATATAAATAGGTTTTTCTTATTTATTACATTAATTATTTATTTGACTTGAAATACTTAGAATACAAATACTGTCCTTTATACTAAACTTTAAAAAAAAACCTCGATGGTCATTCAAGCTTGGTTCACATTCGACTCTAAATGAAAGATAACTCTTTACACACCCCTGAAAAAAATAATATACATATATATCTTAAAAATGTTAAATACAAATAGTACCTTCTCTTAAGACACTCTTTACACGGTTGTAAATAATAAGAGACCAGTCAATGAAATGTTCTACGCAGGTGGTTTGCTGAGCACGGCCCAGAGCTATCCCAGTCTGACGACTAGCGTTCCCACAGGGACGGGGTCTTGCGGCATCTCCACCACGGCGGGCAACGGTCCTTGTCTCAGCCAGGCGCTCACTATGAGCCTAACGTCCACGTCCAGCGACAGTGAGCAGGTCAGTCTGGAGGTTAGTGTGACGTGGCCCGCGACACTCGACTCGACTCTGCTCCGTCCTGGTCAGGCGACGAGTTGGAAATCAACAATTACTCCACATTTACACTGATTTAGACCATCCATTTCGAATTTTACTAAAGATGGGTCGAATCTGTTATTTTACTAATCTGAATCTCCATTTTACCTCCAAATTTTGGAAAAAAATTATGACTACATAATATAATAGTAAATATAAGAGAATTAAAATTTTATTTTTTATTTTTATAAAAATGCATTCATTTTAACAGTCATACATTCAGTAATAAATTGGTGACCTGGCGGTCTAGGGGTAAGGTGTTAGACTTCTATGCTGGCGGCCAGGGTTCAATCCTCGGTCCCGGCACAGATTTATCTGATTACCAAACACTTCCTTCACCTCTGTCCACCGTGGTTCGGATTCCACGTTAAACTGTAGGTCCTCCATTTCATCTCACAATCACCCTACCATT
This sequence comes from Timema californicum, assembly GCA_902141385.1. Lineage (NCBI taxonomy): Eukaryota > Metazoa > Arthropoda > Insecta > Phasmatodea > Timematidae > Timema > Timema californicum. The sequence continues at coordinate 31,192 of CABFOW010003175.1, read as the reverse complement.
ACACATTAGCGTAGGAGCGTATAACCCGAACGGGTAGTAAGACGCGGTGCTAATAATAATAATAATGATAGTATTAAATTAATGGTCTGGGGTTTGGTTGTTAAGTATGACCTATTATAATTATATTGGGACTAAACCACCAGTAAGGTTTAATAAAGCTATAAAACAAAACACACTTAAAATTTTATTTTTCTCAAATCTAAAATATTGTTAAAATTTAAATGGTTCGAAGATTCAAATTTTAATCATGAATTCCTAGGGAGGATGAAGAATTTCAAATTCTTTCGGCACCAGTAAAATTCAAGTGTATCGAGGAGTTGTTATTCTATAGTCTATCTAGGAATTTCAAATTCAAATATGAATTTTGTTAAATATTAAAGTTTAACTATTCCATATTGATATAACTTAATATTATTCAATTAATATTTTGCTCACAGTAATTTCTTAGTTGCTGTAGAAAATAGAAATCGTAGCTTTAGAATGATAGTTTTTTTTATGTGAACTAACTTGGTTCAGTAGTAAATTAATGCCCAGGGTTCTGTTTCCTAGGTTTATCTTAAAATTATATTAGGCCTACAGACAAGTAAGTATCATCATAACTCTTAAATATTAAGTTTCAAATTTTGAAATACTTTCTTTTTTGTCTTAAATATTTTTAAGAATTTAAATATTTAAAAGACCCATCCTCAGTGCTTTTTAAAGCTAATTTCTCCTCTTCTATTAATCAAAACAATGATTATAAATATGCTCCCATTTTCAATACCAAGGAACTATTTATAGCTCAACACCTTAGCTTTGTTTGTTAATGTGTATTTATATTGAGCTAAGAGTCCTGGGTTCGAATCCTGTTATGGCCGAAGAATGTAACACCTCCTGAAATGTGGGTTTTCCTTCATCATTGATGGATTAACAACCGGGAAACTGTTTGTTTGTCTATTCTAGATTTAAGTTGGTTAAGTTGTGTGGTTCTGATATAACCAGTTTCTTAAAAAAGTGCAACTTAAATACTTTTTTTTATATTAATCTATTTTATTTCTCTGACAGGATTTCTTAGAAAGCTGTCGCGCTCCTACCTTACTTACCGAACTTGAAGATGATGACGAAATGCCAGAACCAGATGATGATGAAAACGATGACGATGAAAACGAAGATGATGATGAATATGAGGAGGTCATGGTTAGCAGAAATTTACTATCGTTTATGGTACACACCCACATATTATTATTTCCTGTATTTTTTATTACTTTCTTCTTATTAAGTGTTAAGTTTTTTTTAGTGCTCATTTTTGATGTATGTGAATTTTCAACCAATTTTATAGTTGGACCTAGTGGTAGAGGAAATGTTTGTTTTTTGTTTGATTAGCTTTGAATCATTAGATAGTTTTTGCAAATGAATTGGTTACAGTTTCAAATTCAAAGGCAAAAAGGAGCTAAATATTAAATTAAACATTTAAAGGATGATAGAATGGCGGGCCTCAAAGCTCACAATTAAAACACATAATTATGTAATTTTCAGGATAATTCGGTCCTCAAAAGATATATCAATCCGATAGTGGAAAAGACCCGCCTCGGTGGCGTAGTTGGCTAACGCGCTTGTCGTGTTGAGCTCGACTGCTGAGGACGGGGAGATCGAGGTTCGAATCTTGGTCGGGTGAACTGGGGGTGGTTTTTCCTAAATGGTTTTCCACTCTCCCTCCACGCAAATGCGGGTTCACTTCCTCTAATTTAACCTTCCCAATTCCTAATCCATTAGATTAATTAGTACTTAAAGCGTATAACCCGAACAGGTTGTAAGACGCGGTGCTAAATATTAAATATAATAGATAGTGGAAAATATGGCTTGAATGAAAAACAGACCCAGGCATTATTAGGCTGGAAAAAGTAATGAATGAAAAAAAAAAGTCTCCCTTTTCAGCAGTGAAAAAGACTGATTTACCCTGAAAATCACATAATTGTGTGTTTTGTTGTATTTTAGTTGTGAACTTTGAAGCCTACTAAGTGTGAAGGGCTTGCCCTTGTATCTTCCTTTCAATGGTTAGTTTTAAAATTGTCAGGACGTTTTGATCTCTCTATCATTATTAAAAGTTTTAAATATCAGAATTTTTTAACTGTTAAAATTTATTAATGCATAACTCTTAAGTAGTCGGTCAGAACCGAGCTGATTAGTCCTTTCCAAAGAAAGCTAAAATTTTAGTTAAAACCCGATTGTGAAAAGTCTGAAAGTTGTAAATATAAATTTCAATTGACTTGCGAAAAAACTCGGCTGTATTATTGATTGAGAGTTGATGTTAGTTGTTTAGTTGATCATGGTTACATTCTCGGTAAACCAAGAAAATGTGCCGTATAGCTGTCNTTTTTTTTTTTTTTTTAATCAGATTGCTTGTGTTGATTTTCAATCATTTCACTTAGATAAATGTTTGTTCAGAAATCATTGTTTTTTTTTCTTGATACTTATATTCTTGTAGCATAGAGTGTTAATAATTATGATAACTCAATCAACTATTGTACTATATTCTAAAGTATAAGTTAGAAGAAATTTATGATTTATGCACGAATCTATTACAGAAATTCAACTTAAATATTACCGTTAAACTTAAAGCTCTATATTACTTGAACTAAAGAACCACTCATATTTTCATTCAAACTAGATTTGTTTGAAGTGAAAAATGCCTGCTTGCCTTCCCCCATAACTGAAAGAATAAGGTCTCTTAAACTAAATTATCTTTATAATTGAGCTGAAGAAAGTATATTTTAAAAGATGTGTTATGTTCTTTAAATTAAAAACATTTACACCTGGAACCAGGTATCATTGGTTTAGCATGCCAACGCTCTAACCACTGAGTTATCCAAGACTAATTCCATGCCTAGGGTCATTCTTCACTCATAATTTGAGGCGAAGTCCGTTATTGACGTGTGGAAATCCTCAGCTACATATGAATGTTAAATTAAGATCCCGGGCTATCATATAACGCAGCCACTTTCGACTGGTAATGTGGTTTTTCTTATGGTCCTTGGTTCGTTTTGTGCCTCTCAGGAGGAGGAAGGTTACGAGATGCGCAACGGCAAACGCAGAAGCTGGGACGACGAGTATGTGTTGAAGCGTCAGTTCTCCGCGCTCATCCCTGCGTTTGACCCCCGTCCGGGCCGTACAAACGTTAACCAGACTACAGATCTTGAAGTACCGGCACCTGGGGCTGATGATAGCTCCAACAACCAGGAGGTGGATCTCATGCCTCAGCCCAAACTGCAGCTGGTGCTTCGTGGGCCAAACCTGCCAGGGGTAAGTTTATTAGGGGGGTGTTTTAACTGTTAATTTTTCAATTCTAAGTGAACTTAAATAAAATATTTAAAAAATTCTCAAATGGTGTCAAATATTGTTTTCTTATTTGTCTTGTGCTTAGAAAAAAAAATCATATATTGTAATTATTTATTAGAGTTGGATCAAATCTATTGTTTTGAAAATTCAAATCTCGGATCTGACTCTACAATTTACCTTTAAATCTCAAATCCAAATCCTGATTCATTGTGAACCACCAATAAACATTATTAGAGCTCTATAAAATGTCATTTTTTTTTATTCCAGTTTCTCAACATTTACAATTACAATTTTTTTCCGTTATCTTATCTCGCATTAAAATTACCCGTATGTGATTGGAAAAACTAAAAAATGTGGGGTGGGTGAGAAAAATACACTTACATAAAATGGTCATGTTGAGAAAATTTACAATTTTCTGGTACTATGTGACCCAGCAGAAATTGGTTGTCGCAGTAAAAAAACTACCTCTTTCTAAATTTGCTGGTTTGTCTTTTTACCAGAAATTTAATTCACTTGGATTAGAAAGTTAAGATTTGACAGATTGAAAATTATGATAGTGAGATCCATTCTTGGTTCTTTCAATGCCAGTCACAATCGAGGTTATTAAAGAATTGAGCTTTACATATATACCAATTTCTTCTCAGTTAATCCCAATTTTCTATTTTCAACAACCAATAAAAATTCTTACTTTCACTCAAGGTACAAGATGTGGAAGTGGAACTGTCGGACCCCACCTGGACAATTTTCCGTGCTGTGCAACAGTTGGTGCAGTTGGCAGATTTGGGCAGTCGGCAGGAGAAACTACGAAGGATATGGGAACCCACCTATACGTGAGTTGGCGTTCAAATTGATTAAGGTGGGGATGTATGGGATACAAGGAAAGGGAATTTTCAAGAAAAATATTGAAAATTCTGAGTATGTACTCAAATTTTTCAAGTTTTGTAAAAAGGAGGTTGAGCCACTTCTAAAACTAGACTCACACTCAAATTGTTTAGTAATCGTACACCTCTATTTATATTCCACTTCCTCTAATCTCTTCCAAATATGTTATATAAATGAGAAACAATTTTTTATGTAACATTTAAATATTTCAGCAATGTTATAATCAACATAATTCAGAACTGTCAACCAAAAAAGTTAATGGTATAAGGATTATTATCAAATTTAGTTAGTTCCAAGCTATTTAAGTTACATTAATTATGATTTCATTCCCAAAACCATTCATCCACTTTTTTGAATTAAGTCGAGCCACAAAACTGTAGGGCAACACAACTATTGCGAATTTTTAGTTTCTTTGTGTTTCACGTCACTCGGGGGGAAAAAAAGTGTGTTTGTTTTAAACAATAATTATTAAATTGAAATTAAAATTCAAGAGAGTTTTAGCTGCAAGTTTTTTTTTGGTCCCTCCCATAAGCTAAAAAAAAAATTGACTGATTTTGGGAACAAGCTTTTAAAATGTATTGGTCTAGCTTTCTGAATTATGTGTTGTGAATATTATATTTGTGTTTGAAGGATTGTGTATCGTGAGGTGAAGGATATCGACGGTAGTTCCATCACCGATATGGGCAGGGATAGCACCTCAGTGGTGACACTATACTCGCGAGGTTCTGCTCGTGAGACTACTCTCTCACCGTCTACCCCCACCCCTTCCATGTCCTGCACGGTCGAGGATGTCCTACAGCTTCTCAGGCATCTCTTTGTGATCAGCACATTCCCAGACGACAACACGGCTGAAGGTGAGTGTTTGCAGCCGTGGGAGCTATGTGAAATGATGTAACGTTTAAATCTTGATAAAAACAAGGGGGGAATTAAACAAAAGAGTGGTATTCAAACAAACGTTGAAAGTATGATAGAAGAGCAAGTCACACATACTTGCATTTTTTTAAATTGTTTTTTTAAATGTGGGTTTGAAATTTTACAGCTAAAAAGAGCAACACAGCTCATACTTTACATTTCTGCCACTGGACAAATAAGTAATGGCTGCCTCTTCAAGAAAATTGATTGTTACCGCCCAATCTCGTTACTTAAGAATCCTCTATTCCTTTTTTGAATTTAAAAAAAGGTGACCTGGCGGTCTAGGGGTAAGGTGTCAGACTTCTGTGCTGGCGGCTGGGGTTCAATCCTCGGTCCCGGCACAGATTTATCTGATTACCAAACCCTTCCTTCACCTCTGACAAGACATCTTGTGAATGTGGGGAATGCCAGGCCTCCACCGTGGTTCGGATTCTACGTTAAACTGTAGGTCCACCATTTCATCTCACAATCACCCTACCATTACACATTAGTGTAAGTGCGTATAACCCGAACGGGTAGTAAGACGCGGTGCTAATAATAATAATAATATTTTTTTTTAAATGTATAATTTTACTTGGCTTTCATTTTTTTTAATATATATATATATATCTTTAGGATCTCGTGTTAGGGCTGAGCTGATGAAGATTGCTTTTCCTACCATGGCACAGTCATTTCATCTTAGGATTGACATTTGGAGACTAATTATTTAAGCCGAATAGTTATTAATCTGATCCTTTAAACATTGTTAAGTGCAAAGTTAGGTTGTTATGGTGACTCACCATTCTTTAATTGGGCACAAGTTTATTAGTTACATTGACTATTTGGGGAAAGGACATATTGTGTTCTTGCATCTTAACCTAATGTGAGCATGTATTTATGCAGCAGACCAGGAGGGAGATGGTCTGACGCCAGACGAGTTCACCAGCAAGAAGATAACAAACAAACTGCTTCAGCAGATCCAGGACCCCTTGGTTCTATCATCCGGTGCTCTGCCCTCGTGGTGTGAGGAGCTCAACCATTCATGCCCCTTCCTGTTCCCTTTCGAAACTAGGCAACTCTGCTTCAACTGCACCGCCTTTGGTGCATCCAGGTAAGGATTTTTTATAGACTGAGTTTTATACTCTTTGAGAGCTATTTATAGAATTTAATAAAGGTTTGCGAAACTCCAATTTGGCTTCGAAACAATATCAGCTTCAACTTCATCCCTAAAAAAAATTCCAGCTTTGACCGTTATGAAACTTTGCCAATAAAAATATTGGCAGTAAAAATACTCTATAATTGCCCACCAGCCGCTAATCATAGCCCAAGGCTGCTACTGTTTCATTCAAGTAGTTTAAAGTAAGGAGTGGTAATCATTAAAGTTAAGACTTATAATTGGTGTCGGGCCTCCTACAGTAGCCCCATGACTTCTTTGGTGCTGACTGACAGCTAAAAGCTTTGAAAAGTTACCAGACCAAATTATGTATCCCTACGCCGAACCATATGATCTGCAAAAACATGTGTTTAGCAGCTGTCCCTCCTGAGAGTCAAAATTTATGAACATACCTAAATGTTGACTGTCAGAAGTCAGTTGTGAGCTGTCAGCCAGCACCAAAGAAGCCATGGGGTTACTGTAGCAAACAGCCACCTGAACTAATAGAGGAAGATTCAAGGGAAACCAAACCTGGGGAAGATTCAAGGGAAACTAAACCTGGGGAAGATTCAAGGGAAGCTAAACCCGGGGAAGATTCAAGGGAAGCTAAACCTGGGGAAGATTCAAGGGAAGCTAAACCTGGAGAAGATTCAAGGGAAACTAAACCTGGAGAAGATTCAAGGGAAACTAAACCTGGAGAAGATTCAAGGGAAACTAAACCTGG
>CABFOW010003175.1:6637-23026 GCA_902141385.1 Timema californicum | reverse complement strand
TTCAAGGGAAACTGAACCTGGGGAAGATTCAAGGGAAACTGAACCTGGGGAAGATTCAAGGGAAACTGAACCTGGGGAAGATTCAAGGGAAACTGAACCTGGGGAAGTTTCAAGGGAAACTGAACCTGGGGAAGTTTCAAGGGAAACTGAACCTGGGGAAGTTTCAAGGGAAACTGAACCTGGGGAAGTTTCAAGGGAAACTGAACCTGGGGAAGTTTCAAGGGAAACTGAACCTGGGGAAGTTTCAAGGGAAACTGAACCTGGGGAAGTTTCAAGGGAAACTGAACCTGGGGAAGTTTCAAGGGAAACTGAACCTGGGGAAGTTTCAAGGGAAACTGAACCTGGGGAAGTTTCAAGGGAAACTGAACCTGGGGAAGTTTCAAGGGAAACTGAACCTGGGGAAGTTTCAAGGGAAACTGAACCTGGGGAAGTTTCAAGGGAAACTGAACCTGGGGAAGTTTCAAGGGAAACTGAACCTGGGGAAGTTTCAAGGGAAACTGAACCTGGGGAAGTTTCAAGGGAAACTGAACCTGGGGAAGTTTCAAGGGAAACTGAACCTGGGGAAGTTTCAAGGGAAACTGAACCTGGGGAAGTTTCAAGGGAAACTGAACCTGGGGAAGTTTCAAGGGAAACTGAACCTGGGGAAGTTTCAAGGGAAGCTAAACTTGGGGAAGTTTCAAGGGAAGCTAAACCTGGGGAAGATTCAAGGGAAGCTAAACCTGGGGAAGATTCAAGGGAAGCTAAAATTAAAGAACAACCAGAGGTTTCCAAACTACAGCATGGGTACAGGCCTTACCTTGATCTCAATACTACTATTTATTTATCAGTTGATACATATAAAATTATTTTAAAATTTCTCAAGCAGACTAAAATTAAAATATATTAAATGTACAAATTAATTTATAAAAAAACCTATTTTTAGTCCATAATTAATAAATTCACCAAATATTCAATGCACAGATTTCGAAATAAAATTTTTATACAAAAGTTAGTACCATTCCAAACTTAATTATGAGAAAAGTGAAGTCGGTTATACTTAAATCAGTTGTCTTTAAAATGTTGTATGGACATTGAAAAGATAAATAATATTTATATCAGCTCTAAAGTTTTCGTTTAAACTTCTGTGAGCAAACCCATGGGAACACTTGGCGTTCTTTTTTTTTTTCTAAGCTCCACGTCTTACTACCCGTTAAGGTTGTATGCCTATGTACTAATTACATTTATGTGTTAAGCATTAAGAAGGTTTAATTTAGAAGAAATGCACCCACATTTATGTGGAAAGAGAGAGAATTAGGAACACCACCTTCAGTGAACCTGGCCAGGATAAAACCTCGATCTCACTGTTCTTGGCAGTCTAGTCCAACTAAAAAGTGGCGTGTTGAACCATGCAGCGACCAAAGGGGGTAGCACTTGTTTTTAGTGTCATTATTGCATATATTTTCATTAGGGATGGACGAGAAAGAGAAATTACAAAAATGACACTTTAGATTAATTCTAGATTAAATATATATATATATATATATTATATATAAAACTAATATGGTAATGCTTGTAAAAGCTTTTGACATTATTAAATATAACACAAATAATATATCATAAAAACATAAAATAGACAGAGGTGTGCAAATAGCATTTTTTTACTGAAGCAAATAGCAAAATTTTGAACAAATATGAAATAGGGCAAATCGAATAATTAATTTTAATACAGTGTTTTTATTAGGTAATCTCTTTTGAAAATTTTGTTCTATATATTTTAACTACTAATGTAAGAGTGCAAAAAATAAAAATAAAGTTTCTTAGCCTTCTTAAATGTTCTCTATCTTAACACCTCTTGAAGGTTATCTAGGTTTGAAGCACCTTATATATCCTATTTAGGTCCAACCCCCCTCAATGTTGATTTAGGTTTTAAACCCCTTAAATATTATTTAGGTATGAAACGCCTTAAATGTCACCTAGTTGTGTAACCCTTTAAATATTCTCTATTTTTGAAACCCATTGAAACTTCTCTCTGTTTAAAGCCCCTTTAATGTTCTCTAGGATTGATTTTTTGTTTAACGGTTGCTAACAACAGGCAAGCTGATGCTCACAAATAGTTGACATTGGGCAAAATATTTCCTTTTCTAAATCGTTTAAGCTCTCTCTCTCCCTTAAACCTAACTAAACTTTTAAGTGTATCAGTGTGATAAACCCACTCTCGCTTACAGGTCTATAGTGTGGCTGCAGACACAGCGCGATGTGACTCTAGAAAGGCAGAGAGCTCCAGGGCTCTCCCCTCGGCGTGAGGACCCCCACGAGTTCCGAGTTGGGCGCCTGAAGCACGAGCGTGTCAAAGTGCCTCGTGGAGAGAACTTGCTTGACTGGGCGCTTCAAGTTATGAGGATACACGCCGACAGGAAGAGCATATTAGAAGTAGGTACCACCACCATCATCACTTTGTCCCTTTCTTCCTTCGTGGAGTGTAAAATATTTAATAGAATCCTGTCAATATGGTCGACCATGTATTGGGTAGGTTAAGTCTGCTGCCAATTTATATCATCATAATTAGGGTTGGGCTAGGTCTAATTTTTCAATTCAAAGCTAACTCAAACCGAAGATATGAAATATTCTCTAAAGATGAAACTAAGTTTAAAATATATTTTATTAGTTGTTTTATGCTTAAAAATATATTATATTTTGGTTATTTATATAATTTTATGTACTAAAATTACTTAGAAATATATTTTTTAATACACTATTGCTTGTAATAATATTTTGTTATATTCTGATAAATCAAGCTATTATAATTTCGAATTCAATAACATTTAATGGGTGACCTGGTTGTCTAAGGGTAAGGTGTCAAACTTCTGTGCTGGCGGCCGAGGTTCAATCCTCGGTTGCGGCAAAGATTTATCTGATTACCAAACCCTTCCTTCACCTCTGACAAGACATCTTGTGAATGTGGGGAATGCCAGGCCTCCACCGTGGTTCAGATTCCATGTTAAACTGTAGGTCCTCCATTTTATCTCACAACCACCCTACCATTACACATTAGGGTAAGTGCATATAACCCAAACGGGTAGTAAGACGCGGTGCTAATAATAATAATAATATTTAATATATTTGGAAGAAGGTACAGTAAAGGTGGATAGAAACACATAAAAGGGACGAACACAAAATGGCTTTGACATAGAAAAGAACACAGTTCACACTTTAAATTGCTGCCACTGGGCTGCCTCTTTAAGAAAACCAAGTGTTACCGCCTAATCCCTCGACCTAGGTTTCATTCTCTCAGAACTCATTGTGCTTTCATATTTTGATATTTCTAATTTCGTTATAGTTTTTGTCTCTGAAATGGCATATAAACGTCCGTGTAATTTATCTACAACCCCAGTTGCAAAGAAAACAGGCAATATATTATCCTAGCTGTAAAAATTGACATTTGGGGGGTGGGGGAGGCTATAACCTAACCTGTAGACTTTGCATTGATTCCTTTGGGAAAATGTGACTTTTATACCATTGTTTTCTATAAAGTTGCATTTTTCCGGAACATAACTCAACACTTGAGCATAACTTACTGTATATTTCATCTTATGTATATTGGATTTGACCCAACTCAAAAATATTTATTTTTTAAATTTACATAGGCCATGCCTAATTTTGTAACCCTGTAAAAATTATACTTTTAAAAGGTTTGCCTGTTAAAAAGAAAAATCTAATGTATTGTGCAAATTATGTAATTTTTGTGCTTTTTCCAGATGCTCTAAAACCATCTTTAATAGGACTAAACTATTTTAGTTTGAGAATTTTAAAACTGAAATTTAAATATTTCTATGAAAAAAATCAAACATTTACTCAATATAAAAAATGTGTACAGGCTATTCAATAATTAATATATGTATGGTTTTCCCCGAGAGGTATCAGTCTTACCTTGACAGATTACACTATGACCCTATATTATAAGCTACACCATAGTAGAATAATACTAGGTAAGCTTACTACTTTTCAGGGTAAACAAAAGGTGGTATTATTATATTTATAATAAAATGTGCCCCAAAGAAGGTAAAGAAGTTCACCTAAAGAGCTATTTAATGGTAATTTATCTGCTTCAGGTTGAATTCCAAGGAGAAGAAGGAACAGGGCTTGGCCCTACCCTCGAGTTCTACGCACTGGTAGCGGCCGAGCTGCAGCGCAAGGACCTGAACATGTGGCTCTGCGATGACGATCAAGAGACCTCCCCCAACGGGGTCAACCACCAGGACTCCTTCCTACTGGAGGTGGCCAAGCCCCCTGGATACTACGTGCGTCGTCCGGCTGGCCTCTTCCCCTCCCCGCTGCCCCAGGACTCCCTGGCCTGTGATCGCGCCACCAAATACTTTTGGTTCCTAGGGGTGTTCCTAGCCAAGGTCCTGCAGGACAACCGGCTGGTCGACTTGCCACTGAGTCAACCCTTCCTGAAGCTCATGTGTCATGGCGAGATACAGAACAATGTAAATGAGAGGTGAGTCCTCTCGGAAAGTGTTTCTTTCTTTTCTTTTGAATTATATTAGCTTACACATCTAGGCATAACTTCATAGACAACAACCCAATGATTAGAAATTAGGGATGAGGCCTTTGATTACTTTAGAATATCCAAAAATAGAGGATTTGAAAAAAAAATTCTTAGTGAACTCCACTTAGCTGGCAAAATGATATAAGGCATGTACACTTCCTCTAAATCTTCCTAATCCTTAACACATTTGTGTAGTTAGTACATGTATTATTATTTATCTTTTAAGTTTAGCTACTTTATAGATCTTTTGTGATGCTTATGACGAGTTCTGATAAAATAAAACCTAAGTCAAGAGATTATGCAGTACACCGATCAATTTTATTCAAGAGGCAACCATCACCTCTTTGTCTAGTGGTGGAATATGAAGTATAAACTTTGTTCTTCCTTTCGGTGTTTAACTTATCACCGCGTCCTACTACTTGTTGGGGTTATACGCATAAATGATAATTATTATAATGGTATTTTATTTGAAAGAAGGTATAGGAAAGGTGGATAGAAACATTTAAAAGGGGTACGAACACAAAATGGCTTTTACAATGAAAAGAAGAACACAGTTCACACTTTACACTGCTGCCAATGGACAAAGAGGTAATGGTTGCCTCTTAAAGAAAATTGATCGTCACCGCCCAATCCCCCAACCCAGGTTTCATTCTATTGGAACTCATCAGGGAGGAGTGTGAAACGCGCAACGCAACTTCCTAAAAAAGAAAACCATAAAAACACAAAAGGGGAGAAAAAGGAAAATGGTAAAGAATGATAGAACACATAGATAGGAACGTGTAAAAGGTATAACATAAAGGACAAACACAGGAAGTTATTCTAATGGGGTAGAGATGATGAAGGAAGCAGTTTAAAGATATTCTATCTGCATTTGTGAGAAACCATTTAAGAAAAATCACCTTCAGTAATTCAGACCGGAATTTGAACCTCGATCTCCTTGTCATTAGCAGGTCAGTCTAATATGAGAATGATGCTTCAGACCGGTTTGGCCCCTGCAGCGAATATTTTTGTTGTAAAAGCCGTTTTGTGTTGTTCCTGTCCTTTTTTCCTGTACCTTCTTACTTTACATCCACTACCGGCTTGCTAGGCCTCTCGTAGCTTCATATGCCTTATAATATAACTAAAGACTAGGACAGTCACATCCAGTCCCCGGCCGTTAATTCATCACCGTGAAAAGGTTAAGCCACACACATTTCATCAATGATACATTTTTCAGCCACACCAGGAATCCAACCTGGGACCCTTGTCTCAGTAGATAGACATGCTACTGACTTAGCTAAGGTGTCAGATTGTACCTCCTCCTGTGTATAGAAAAAGAAGAAGAAAAAAGGTAATTTTGTCACAACACTCAATGTTTTCAGAATTGGTCTGGTTCCTATCTCGCGGAGGATCAACATAGCCGAGGAGGATGTGATGATGTCGTCCTACATCTCTGAAGAGAGCGAGAAGGAGCTGGAGCTTGACCCACCAAAGATCAGCCCTGAGGACACTAAGCCATGGTGAGTACACTTAATCTTGTTTGTGGCCCCGACGGGGTGTATTCACAACGCTTATATCCTGGTCTGCTATCGATTTAAAAACATGATCAGGTCGTTAATAGATATATCTCATTGATAAACAAATATAATTATTTTAGGGGTGTGTGAGTACTCGAAACTCTCGATAATTCTTAGCTTGATTAATTTTATTTTATTTTGAGATATTATTTCCTAGTCAGCGCAAATGGTCCTTCACTATCTCCTTTTGTCTAGCTAAAAATACTTATATCATATTATATTTATTTAATAACTCATTTTGGGTGTGTGTGTGTATATTTTCTTATTTATATTTATGATGCATGGATCTACTATATAAATTCAACTTAAATATTGATTGTACAAATATTACTCTATACTACTCAAACTTGAAATAAAACTCTTTATGTTTTCATTCAAACTCAACCTGAAGGAAACAATCTCTACTAGCACTCCCCTAAATTATTTCTGATTTACCAAGTAGTTTGTTGTTTTTAAAACATATTTATAAATATCTATGTGTACAATAATGTAAATTGTGAAGTAATTGATACTGAAGGAAACCAACCTGAAAGGATAGTTAGGTTAGGTCTGGACAAAAACACACTTACCTCTTAATTTATTCTCTTTTTAAACTATAGCACTATATTACATTCCATACATTCTAGGCCTAACCTAACTATCCTTTCAGGTTGGCTTCCTTCACTATTGCTCAGTTTACATTATTGTACAGTGTTTCTGCACTGACTTATATATTTGCAAGCCGCTAGGCACTAACACATTTTTAATATAGACATCTGTTTTAAGAGGAAATTTAGATTTAGGGATCAGGGAAAAGTCGAGAAGCTTTATTTTTATTTGTAATATTTGGTGACAATCTCGAGTTTGTTTTTTCTTAAATAACTTTTTTTTTACTCGCCCTTTGCTAGGTTCTCCGGAATCCTGAGCAGCGACGACCTCTGCGAAGTGGACCCTGTGCGGGGTCACTTCTTGCAGCAGCTCAATGATCTATCTTCCCGTAAGGCCCGCATCGCCCAGGACAATACGCTCTCGTACGAAGACCGCGTCCGTCAAATACAGAACCTGGGGCTAGGCCAAGCGGTACGGCTGGAGGACCTGGCCATCACCTTCACTTACCAACCCTCGTCGCGGGCTTTTGGCTTTTCCGTTGCTGAGCTGGCTCCTAGTGGCTCGGACATGGAGGTCAGTGTGACAATTGATGGTGTTTCTTGGGGAGGAGTCTGATTAGGGATGTGGTGTGGAAAGAAAATTATTGATACTGCACTCATTAATAGTATCGATCCTGTATTAGTATCAATATAAAAGTATCGATAGCTGTAGGTGTTGGTATCTCAATTTTATTTGTGGAAATATGTCTATTTTAATATTTATTGAAACATTGAAAACTATAATGTATTAACTATTATCATTAGGTATGTGTGAGAGTTGAAAATATCTCTAAAATTCAAGGAAAAAACTATTCAATCTCGTCTCAAAAGTTAAAAAATGAATCTTGAATATTCGAGAAATAAAAAAAAAGTAAATAATGGCCATAATAAATTTTAAAAACCCAACCTGGGAATTTATTTCCAATAAGAATGATACAACCCAAAAATAGGCCATACTTTCCCCCAAAAAACCGCCTTTATTAAGAAATGTTTTTGTTATAAATAATGTTTTTCAATACCAAAGTTTGACAATACAAGCTATTAAACCACAGAATTAAATTATAAATGGTGTTTATTGTAACTACCTATCACTATTTTATTAATTCAATTTAAAATGTGTATGAGCTATATCTCAAGTGTTTAAACGAACTATATATAAGACACACTCTAAAGCAAGCGCCAGCGCAAATGTCAAGAAGGAAACTCTTATAAACTATATATTTACTTTAATAAACATAATTTCTATGTTTGTACTTTCAAAGGACAATTTCTCTTCTTGTTCTTGTGTCTCAATACTTTTTTATATTCCCGTCTCTAATTTTTAAAAAATTGTTCTCGCACATCAATAATTATCATCATCTTTGGCAGGGTCTAATAAAACTTGAATCAAACTCTAATTTTAGAGTGCTCATACTTAGTAAATATTTAAAGGTTTCCGTTTAAGGAAACTACAGTAAGGCACTGGAATGATTTAGGTAGGAGGTAAGACTCTACGCCCACGAAAGAAGCTGTACAAGTAGTTGTCTTTTGCTGCTAGGTGACGCTGGACAATTTGGAGGAGTATGTCGATCTGACCACCTCATTCTGCCTGGAGCAAGGCGTGGCGCGTCAAATGGAGTCATTCCGTGCCGGCTTCTCGCGGGTGTTCCCCATGGACAAGTTGCGCGCGTTCAGCCCCGAGGAGGTGCGAGTCATGCTTTGTGGGGACCAGAACCCACAATGGACCCGGGAGGACCTACTGAACTACACAGAACCCAAGCTCGGGTACACTAAAGACAGGTGAGGCGCCATCAAGCTCATTTGTCGGCTCTATTCGGGAGGTCCGAACATATATATGTAAGATAGAATTATCTATGTTTAGAATATTAATATTCAATTGTTAATGCAAAAAATGTTAAGTTAATTTCATAATAAACAATAATTTAGCCATAGCCTATAACCCGCTTCGGTGTGCACATGATATAAGGTGCTACACTCATAGAGTGGACTGCCTATGATGGGAAGATTGTGGTTTAATCCCGGTTGGGTGTACTGAGGGTGATTTTTCCCAAATGGTTTTATATTCTCCATGCAAATTTAGGTACACTTCATTTAAATTCAACCTTGTACACTACCTTCGCTTCAACAACATCCATACACCGAGTCATACATGCTCTTTTATTCTTAAAACTCTTAATGCCTCTCTTTTTCACACATTCGTCTAAAGCATTTAGCCATGGTTTTCATGTCCTACCCCTTCCTCTAGATCCGCACACTCTACCTTCATATTTTTGCAAAAAATTGATCCATTACCTTCCAGTCCCTTGACCAAGGTCTAATTCTATTGAAACTCAACAGCAGGGAGTGTGAAAAGCCCAGAGTAACTTTCCTAAAGAGCCCCCCACCCTTCTTCACACAAAAAAAACACAAGGAAGAAAAAGAAAATTAGTAAAGAATAAAGGGAAATGCAAGACTTGAAATATGTTGAAAATTGGAGAGAAAAAGATTCTCGATCCAGTCTTGAAAGCTAAAAATGATGGATTTAAAGTAAAATATGATTAAAAAATATATCTCTCAGCAGTGATTAAAACAGTTAAAACAAATATTAAAAATCTCATTAATAAGACATGTAAATACACAAGCTTTGCTTTTAGTTCACTTCTATAAAAATGACCATGCACATTCTAAAAGAATGATGAAAATATGTTTAATTCCCTCTTTCTTGTACTTTAATCCATTATTTAATGAAACATTCCTCAAAAAGTGTAAGAGGTTTTCTTTAAAGAGCAATGTTCAGAATTGAATTGAGTGGTTTTTTATTAATTGTTTTCCTCTCTGGCACACCCAGTCCCGGATTCCAGCGCTTTGTCAACGTTCTGGTGGACATGTCTGCGGAGGAGAGGAAAGCGTTCCTTCAATTCACGACGGGTTGTTCATCGCTGCCCCCAGGAGGCCTGGCTAACCTGTATCCCCGCCTGACGGTGGTTCGTAAGGTGGACGCAGGTGAGGGTAGCTACCCCTCTGTCAACACCTGCGTCCACTACCTCAAGCTCCCGGACTATCCCACGGAAGAATTGCTGAGGGAGAGACTTCTAGCGGCGACCAGGGAGAAAGGGTTCCACCTAAACTGAGCTCAACCAGCTCTGTTAATCAAGAGTCAAAAAGCCTCCACCAAAACTTTGGATTAAAAAAAAAACATTTTTAACTTTGGGAGAAAAAAATGTGACCCCACAAGCCTTCTCTTTGTTTATTTGTCTTTGTTATGTTTATGTTGTTCACACTGAAATAATTGCATCCTACAATGTAATCCTAGATATTTCACAAACACAAGTGATAACTGCTACCTGCAAAATGTTTCGTCTCCTGAGTATCTATAAAGAATGTTGTAATTAGTTTGAAAAGTGTCTCTTCCTTGCAAATGATTTATCCACATATTGTATCGTCTTGCATCAAATGTTTTTGTTTGTCTTGTTGAAAAATATGAGTGAAAATATTTTTATGGGAGGATCAAAAGATATGTGGAGTTTCTCAAATTGATGATTACCGTTGTATCAATATTTAAAAAAACAAGTAAATGTATTTTCGGCATGGTATTAAATTACGTATCAACTGTGGGAAATCAGTATTTTGGTTAATGGAACTTGTTTTACAAGGTATTAGAACAATTTAGAGAGATGTAGTTTTTACACATGTGAATATGCTTTATTGAAATACATAGAAAGTAGATTTAGCACTACAATCTGTGTAGAAAAACTTGGCGTAAATATTTTTTTTCTTGCCACCTTAGAATTTTATTTTAAGAAAAACTGTTAATCACAATATTTAGAATTGATAAAAAAAAATGCGATCAGCTTTATTTTTTTAATTTAATTTAGAGCCTTGTTAAATTTTGTTTGACTAAAATAGTTCAGAGGTAGATATGTTACAGTGGAATTTAAAATGGTGGCGCTTCAGCTCTTAATGTTTATAAATCAGTTAAAATATAACTAGTCTGCAAGGATTATAGACACTAAAACTTTTTGCAGCGGTACAAATTAAACAAAAAAAAAAGGTGTGATGATATATAATAAAAGGTCTTTACTTTGTTTAACGAACAAATCATAACAAAATGATGGCTGCTTAATTTTAATTTCCTTGTGCCTTATTGCACAATAGCAGGTATGTGTGGAGTTATTCGTCTGTATGCGTGTGACTGTATGTGTCTGTGAATGGAATAAGATTAAAATATATTTAAAATATAAAAGTAGATCTAAGTGATTGTACATATTTTATCCACCCTCCTAAGCAAGGAGGGCTTCAGAAAGCACCATATAGTTACTGAAATATAAGTAATATAATCAGCTGGTTTTTTTTCCTTCGTATAAACTCTTATTTGGGTTATTTACGCTTGCGAATTGTGTGTTTATTCGGAAAAATGTATTTCTAATAAGGCACTTTTTATCAAGAATAATGACACAAGAATATTTTTTTCAACGATTATTTTTCATGGGAATTTAATTATTTTGCAATTTCTGAATACTTTTTTTTCTTTCTTTCAGAAATAAGGAAGTAGAAATAAATTTAATCGTCCGTGCATTACTGTTAAAAAGTAACTACATGATATGATAATAAAAATATGAGAAAAAAAATGGTTTTGTTTTTATTTCTCATTTAACCAAACCTAGTCCTGTCTACACAGTCACTTGGTATGGGTTTAAATCTATCCTTTTCAATTATTTTATATTTTTATATTGGTAATGAAGTTTCTTTATATCTTTGAATTTTTTAAGATATATGAAAATTCAAGGTTTGAAAAAATTAACAGAGTTTTGAATTGGTCTTAGAACTATTATGTTGTTTATTAGGGCTTCACTCTCTAACATATTTTTTAGGAAAAACTAAAATAATTGAAAACTAATTGTTTGGAATCTTCACTTTTAACTTAACGTTAAAACGAGCATGAATACAAAATTTAGATTTGGGTCAATAGATGATGTAGGTATTTTACCTAACTGATCTGGCCACAGGCCATAAAAAGATGATGATGATGATGATGATGAAGATTAGGAAGGCAATCATCTGAGTCGAATCTCCAATTTAACCTCAAATCTCGAAACGGAATTTTGGTAAAAAGAATGAACATAGGAGGAAATATAAATAGAAGAACTCTAAAACAAATTTCACTTAAGATGGCGGGGGGGGGGGTTTGAAATTGTCTTTACTGGAGTCTTAAGAATCCCTAACGATTAAAAATATGTATAATTTTTTTTTTACACACTACCTTACTAGAAGTCTGGTCTTTACGCCAGTATCTAGTTATTTTAAATATAACAAAAGAAAAAATCATTGTTTAAATTAGTAGATGTTTGAGAGACATTCGTTAGATAAAATATGACTAAGTACACTCAAAATATTATATAACCACAGACAACTTTTTTAGACTGCAGGGAGAGAGAAAAAAACTAAAGATTATAGTAGAGCAGTACTCATGTCTAAATCAATTAGAATTGGACCAGGCCCATATCTAAAAATCGAATTACATAGAATAGAATGGAAAGTTACAAATAAAATTTTAAATTGCATAATATATCTAAGGAAAACCTTATTTTACTTCATGAGGTAATTGTATTATATTTGTAAGATGATATGGTAAAATAATTGAAAATATATTTATGATTGTATTGTATGATTATAAATTGAGTAGTTTTTTTTTTCTGTCAAGAAAAGGCACACGGACACACTTAAATATTGTGAGATATGTGTTCTCAAACTCTCGATCTGGTTTTTAAAATGAAAAGAACACAGTACACATGAGGAATGCCAGGCCTCCACCGTGGTTCGGATTCCACGTTAAACTGTAGGTCCTTCATTTCATCTCACAATCACCCTACCATTACACATTAGCGTAANAGATTTATCTGATTACCAAACCCTTCCTTCACCTCTGACAAGACATCTTGTGAATGTGTGGAATGCCAGGCCTCCACCGTGGTTCGGATTCCACGTTAAACTGTAGGTCCTTCATTTCATCTCACAATCACCCTACCATTACACATTAGCGTAAGTGCGTATAACCCGAACGGGTAGTGAGACGCGGTGCTAATAATAATAAAAATAATAAACACAGTTCACACTTTACACTGCTGCCGTTGGACAAATAGTTAATGGCTGTCTCTTATTAAAGAAAATCGATCAGCACCGCCTAATCCTTCGAATTAGGTTACATTAAAACGGAACTCGTCAAGGGATGTACTATATTAATATTTTAATTTTATAGATATTGACAACATCTATTAAAAGTGAAATCTGCATATCACTTTCTCATTCGACAATCAAAACGTTACTACACATTTTTAACAACTCTATAGCTACAAGCTATAAATAATCATTCAATGATTTCAAATCATTACAATTCACGAGTTACAAGGAGTTGAACTTGTCATTTTATACTTTCTCTGTAACTTCACTAAGGTAAAGTAATCAATGTATGTGGTTGAAATCTAGTATAACTAGACATTCAAAATGAAATATATTAATTTTTATAATAGAAGCTATTAAAATTAATAATATGAATATCTATTTTATCTATATATAATATTGATATGATAAATACTTTATTCTGTAGCCCTACTGCTCATATGAATGTTTATTTAAATTTAATTTAAAGTCTGATACATTAATTACTTTACCTTAACAAGGTACATAAAGAGCATAAAATACAAAGTTTGACCCCTACCTGTAGACTGTAACGATTTGAAATCATTGCATCATTATTTATAGCAATTATACAAGTCTTGTTAAAATTGTGAATTAAAATTTTGATAAGCGAATGACCTCAATTTGAATAAATTTAAGTGGATCTAACTTTTTTTTTATATAGCTATCAAATATGTCCAGTGGTAAGAAAATTGGTCTATAGTTTGTGTCTTTTATTGTTCATGTAAGTTTGTTATTGTCTTTATCTATTTGGTTTTAATCTGTTTTATATGATCTATATTTAATGTGGAGATGAGACAGTTGAATTCTTCGTAACTCTAATCCTATACTTTTTGATACGCCTAAAATTTTTTTAAAAAATAGCATTTCTTTTAATCTTGACTCCAAATCTAAGATGTTATCTTGAAATCAACTCACACAATCGCTGCAGTACAATAATTCATCTAACCTTGAACAATCTTAATAGTAAGGCCCTTCCCAATTTGACAACTGGTAAAGTTACTAGATCTCCTTTCATAGAGTAGCCCCATGGCTTCTTTGGTGCTGACTGACTGCTCACAGCTGACGGCTGTGAAAAGTTACCAGACCAAATTATATATCCCTACGCGGAATCATATTATCTGCAAAAACATGTGTTTAGCAGCTGTCACTTCTGACGGTCAAAATGTAGGTATATACCTAAATGTTGACTGTCAGAAGTCAGCTGTGAGCTGTCAGTCAGCACCAAATAAGCCATGGTGCTACTGTATTTATGCATGTCAGTTGCAGCTTTCACTAGTTACTTTTTATTTGAGGTATTTAACGTATACTTTCTGAACCAATTTATTACATCAGCACATAACTTACAGACTAATTTAACTTAGAACAGTTAGTTCAGTAATTGGCTAATATAATCATTTGATTCTCAAAGTGTGAATGAAGGACCTGATAATTGTGTCTGGTTTAGAGTTAAGTTTGTTTGTAAGTTGTGTGTCGATATAGCAAATTGATTCATAAAGTGTGACAGGAGGATTGGGAATTGTGTCTGGTCTAGAATTAAGTTAGTTTGTAAGTCGTTATCTAATATAATTTGGTTTAAAAGCTGCTGGTTAAATACATTAAAAAACAACCGAATTTCTAAAATGCAGCTTAAGAAAATGACGGGGAAATACCTAGTGTGTTAGTATTCTTTTACCCACTTTGGTGGCCGCACAGTCTAAGGCGCTACTCTCGAAATAGACTGCCGAATACGGGAAGGCCGGGGTTTGATCCCAGTCGGGGTATACTGACGGTTGTTTACCCTAAATGGTTCGTTATTCACTATTCATCCTCGCAAATGCGGGTAAACTTCCGCTAAATTAATTTTCCTAACACCTATACCAGCAGTGTAATTAGTACATAGGTTTACAAACCGACTGGTTAGTAATATGTGGTGCTTAAAATATATATAGATATATATATTTCTTTGCCCCCCTGTCGATTCTCCCTCAAACCAGCACTGAATAACTTTCCTTCCACACATATCTTCTCTCTGGATACGTGTAATAAAACGAAATGGTTCCTCGTCCAAGAAATGATGGCAGTAATAAAACATAAGACGGGGGTAACCCCTTCCCCCCCTCCTTATTCTTGTAGAATCTCCGGCACTTTGGTTGACATATTGGCTTGCTATTGATACGAGCTGTTAAATCCATCCTATATTTTACCACAACTCAATATACTGACTTCTTCGCTAATATAGCACCGCACCCCACGACAACCACACACTTTCTAACCCTCTATGGTTCACTTTTTCAAACGCCTCGCACGGGGCAACAAAAATATAATAATGTTGCATATCTCGTAGGAGATCCAAAACCATCAGTATCATACTCTGAGTCGTATGGGGGGCGCTTTTCGGTCTCTGTGATAATTTATTGGACTAGCCTGGTATTGAATGTAATCATATATAAATATATATATAGCATCAATGGTCTAGGATTCCCGATGAAATATAGCCCAATTTTCATAGGAAGTACCTTATATGGTAGCTAAAAAAAAGTACTAGATCTAGAGTCCAATTTTCATAGGAAGAACCTTATATGGTAGCTAAAAAAAGTACTAGATCTAGAGTCCAATTTTCATAGGAAGAACCTTATATGGTAGCTAAAAAAAATAATTACTAAATCTATAGTCCAATTTTCATAGGAAGAACCTTGTATGCCAGCTATAAATTTTACTATAACTACAGTCTATGTGATAGACAAATTAATAGCAATCCATACAATTGACCGCACGTTCAAAGCTCATTTCACATTTTACGCTTCAAAACTCCATGCAAATATTAAAATGATTAATGCACATACACATATTTAAAAATTAGTGAAGATTAATACATACTGTAATGTTGAAATTAATCTTGAAAATTCTATGCCATTATCTTATTATGTGCAATTTATATATCATGAATTAAAATTATGCATTTCCAGATGGACCAGGGTGTTGTTTAATATTAACTGTGGTGTGTTTTTCTGCCGTGCTCCATATATGTTATATGTTGAGGTGTTTATTGACGCACGCCTAACTCCTATGCAACCTGTTGTACACGCATGCTTGAACAGCTTTGCTCTCCCGGCGATATACACCGAAACTTTATAAACACAATAATTTAATAGGATTAGCATAATTTTCTGGATGTAAGTGTACAGGGATTTTTTATTACTTTTGGTTCAAGGAACCTAAATTTGCAGTTTGGGGCTGTGATTTTCCGAACAGCCTGTATATATTATTAAGTTATTATTATTTTTATTATCAGTAAACTGAGATAATGTGCATATTTTTTTAGATTACAAATGGCCCTTTATATTTTTCTTAAAATAATTTTACAAAAAGACAAATCCAAACTTTAAAAAAAAAAAATTAGATTATTTATTCTTTGATGAATCGGTTTTCTTCGACTTCCGACAAGACTCGAGAGAGACGGATTACCTTTTACCGTTCCGTTCATCTTGAGGGGGATTGGGGGGGGGGGGGGGGGTGGTTTTGA
>CABFOW010003174.1:62151-80696 GCA_902141385.1 Timema californicum | reverse complement strand
TTGGACCTCTTGTCACCAGTGTTAAAACCAACTAATAGAAAGACTACTGGCGACAGGTGTTGTGAAGGCTAGCTTCCTATTGGGTAGAAGGAGCCAGCGAGTCACAAGATTTTTCTAAATTTTCGCGCATTCAAAATAACAATGCACAAAAAGTAAGTGCTAAGCTTGCATTTTCAACGCCACAGATATTAGGAAATTATATAAGTTAAGTATGTTTATCAAAGGTAAAAAACATGAATAATATAATTTTTGAACATTAGAATTTGAGTATAAGAGCGGTGTTACGTAACACTTATATGTACCCAACCCTCCTCCCATGTAACAGCATGTATACATGCATTAGAGCTCCCCCCACCGCTATCCCCCACAAGTGTTACGTGGTTTATGAACGACACCAAATGATCATTCGTAATAAAATCAAGCTAGAGCACAGCTCTGTCGGTCTTACATTTGCTTGGCGCAACACAACACATATTTCCAACGCTAGCTGCTCGAAAAATGTTTCTTTTCGTGCGCTAGGTACTGGAAAATCTAAAAACCCCAAGTTTGTATGAACCTATATTTCATCATTTTTAAAAACTTTAACTTGATGTTATGGGAATTTTAATTTTTAGCACTGCATCTTACTACCCATTCGGGTTATAAGCCTATGTACTAATTACACTCATGACCTTAGGTATTAAGAAGGTAAACTTGATAGAATATGTACCCACATTTGCATGGAAGGAGAGTGGAAAACCATATAATAAAAAACAACCCTTAGTGCACCCAACACGGATTGAACCCAGATCTCCCTGTCTTCGGCAGTCTAGCCCAATACGAGAGTAGCGTGTTAGACCACGTGGCCACCGAAGCGGGTGTTATGTTAATTAATAGGTATACATTTTTAAATACCTTCTTTATGATCAAAAACATTGCACCATCTGTCTCTGAGATAATATGGGTTTAAGGGCCCGAGAGCAAAGTATGGGTAGTTCGGAGTTCCCTATTAATTTGGTCCCCGATGCACAAGACTCTAGTCTCCATCCTGTCCTTCTCGGCGAGTTGTTATGAAATGCTTCTTGTAAGTTTGTTTGCGGCGGAATGTGAACTCAGGACTCCAGTAGGTACAAGGTGAACGTGGTCATTTCCTGTGTATGTGTGAGAGAGTTAGATATAGAGATGCTTGTACTGGATCACCTTGCAGTCAGCCACTAGCTTGTCACCGTTGCTAGTGGTACAAAGAGAAACACAGAGAACCTTGCCGCCAAGGACTAGGAGACGTGTCCTGGAACTATCTTATAGAAATCACACCTCTTATGCGCCATACACACGGGCAATATTTATATAAGTGTTCTGGAACTATCTTATAGAAATCACGCCTCTTATGCGCCGTACACACGGGCAATATTTATATAAGTGTCCTGGAACTATCTTATAGAAATCACACCTCTTATGCGCCATACACACGGGCAATTATTTATATAAGTGTCCTGGAACTATCTTATAGAAATCACGCCTCTTATGCGCCGTACACTCAGACAATATTTCTATGTGTGTTCTGGAACTATCTTATAGAAATCACGCCTCTTATGCGCCGTAAACACGGGCAATATTTCTAAAGGTGACCTGGAACTATCTTATAGAAATCACGCCTCTTATGCGCCATACACACGGGCAATATTTATATGTGTTCTGGAACTATCTTATAGAAATCACGCCTCTTATGCACCGTACACGCGGGCAATATTTATATAAGTGTCCTGGAACTATCGTATAGAAATTACGCCTCTTATGCACCGTACACGCGGGCAATATTCATATAAGTGTTCTGGAACTATCTTATAGAAATCACGCCTCTTATGCGCCGTACACTCAGACAATATTTCTATAAGTGACCTGGAACTATCGTATAAAAATCACGCCTTTTATGCGCCGTACACGCGGGCAGTTATTTAAATAAGTGTTCTGGCACTATCGTATAGAAATCACACCTCTTATGTGCCGTTCAAACGAGCAATATTTCTATAAGTGACCTAGAACTATCTTATAGAAATTACGCCTCTTATGCGGCCCGTACACGCGGGAGATAATTTCATACTTAATTCAGTAAAAGTCAACTATTACCGCGTGGACAAACTTATGATAAAAACATCCGATTCGACAGTCAAATGGTCCAAGCCAGGGATAACAAACAACGGTCTACGGGATAAATAATTAAAATGTGTTACGACATGAAGGGGACATTTTCTAAACCCAACAAAACTATATTTTTTATAAAACCATGCCCAAATCAACATTTCCTAGCTTGGTAAATCATGCCCAAACATATATGGCAATATTTGCATCCTCATATTCAGGCGAACAATATTTTCTAAATCACACAACTTAGAGAAAGTGATCTTAGAAACAAGGCCGTAGCCAGCCAATAATTTCGGGGAGGGTGGTGGGGGCTTGGTGGGCACACACCCCAATTGCCGGAGGCTTGAAAATATTATACATAATAAACAGTTCTAGAAGCTATCTGAAGGGTTTTATGGCAACGCAACTCCTTAAATGCTGAAGGCTAGCAAAAATTCAGATTACTTAACACCTCTATAAGCTATCTGAAGTGTTTATTTATGGCAACATAACCTCCTACTGCCGAAGGCTAGGAAAAATTCTAACTGTTAAACACATTTAGAAGCTCTCTNTAAGCTATCTGAAGTGTTTATTTATGGCAACATAACCTCCTACTGCCGAAGGCTAGGAAAAATTCTAACTGTTAAACACATTTAGAAGCTCTCTGAAATGCCCCCCCTCCCCCCAAATAAAAAACTGACTACAGCCCTGCTTAAGAACCAACTTACTGACGATTGATGAGCATTTTGTTCTCTCTTAAGCCAGATAATGAAAAAAATACTGGAAGTTCATTCACAGTTTTATTCATCTCACACTCCATCATGTAAATCTTCTGAACGATTTTAATAACATACTAAACAGCTAAGGTATTTATGATGGTTTTACAGTCTCAATATATTTGAACTTATTCACGTCAGTCTTTTTTGGGTGTGTCCATCATTTATTAAAATTCATTTCGAAATGAATAAGTCTTTCACCCGCCAAACCTTTTTTTTTTAATATGTCCCTCCTGTAAGTAAGTTTGCATATCCCTGGTCTAAGCCCCAAATTCAACTTTCATAATCAGTAGCACATTAGCGTAGTTAATTTAAATGCACATAAAAAAGATGGGTAGCGAGACATGGCGAAAAAAGTAAAAACAATTACAGACACACAAGTGCAGAAAAAAAAAAGTTGTTTCTTTTTCAAACAAAAGTAAAACGAGATGGAGCTAAATACAATCGAAATAGCCTAAGTTTAACTTCTCCTAAAGGACTAGAAAATTTTATCAATTGAAATTACAGTAAGGCAATAACAGCAGTTTCAGTTCTCATCTCCCTTTCACACATCACATCCTTAGGTGGAACTGTCTTCTGCACTATGTCAAAGAAGGAAAGGTTGAGGGAAAGAGGAGATGAGGAAGGAGGAGGATTCAAATATTGGATGACTTGAAGGAAAGAAGAAAATTCTGGGAGGCAAAAGAAGAGGCATTGGACAGGGAGCATTGGCAGGCTAATTTTTTCTTAAACATCGTGTCTTACTACCTGTTCAGGTTATACATATATATATATATACTAATTATGATATTGAGTTAGGGATGAGAAAGTGGAAAACTATTTTGATAAAACCACCCCCAGTACACTCGACCGGGATTCAAACCCTGATTTCCATGTTATTGGCAGTCTAGTCTGATACGAGAGTGACGCCTTAGACCATGCGGCCACTGAAGCAGGTTGGTGGTAAGTTCACTGACAAAAGGAATTGATATGATTTATGTCAGAGCATAATAATAATAATAATAATAATAATAATAATAATAATAATAATAATGTGGATACTGTAGTTCATTAAATTATTTGTTTTGTTTTCCTTGACACAGTTTATTAAAGAACTAATACATGGACTGAGCATGGAGACTTATTAAATAAGTGAAACAATCAACAAGCAAGAAGGCTTACATTCCCACAAGAATGCCACCATTGAAATTTAAATGTTAGATTAGGTCAATATGTACACAGCTGGACAATGCATATTGACAATCTATTGTGAAACATAATGAACAAGTGGACAATAAAATATAAGTTATCACGGCCCCAGTTGATGGCGTGATTTATGGGGCAGGTGAGTTGTTTTTGTGTGCACACCATGAAACAGAACATTGTGAACATTCTGTAGTTTACCTGTGGCCTAATATATTTTGCAGGTTCAATTGACAGCGCAACAAAAAAAACCACTTAGATAAATCATATTTAAAAATTAAAAGTACTTCCAAAACAGTGATTGAATTAATTGTTAGATAAAATACTTAGAATTTTTAGGGGTTTTCTCTAAAGGTAGTAAATTAGCAGCTGGTTATGGTGAGTAGATTTAAAGATATTTTTTGCCTGTGTGTGTGTGTGTGTGTGTATATAATTAATTACACATGTGTTATATTGGTTAAATTAAACTTTATAGGGTTCTATATCTATGTTACATATAGTTGGCAGTGTTTTGACCAAATAAAACTTTATATGTAGGCCTATTATATTTACAAAATATTCTTCATTGCAATATTGATTTGTTGGCTTCCTAGGTTTTACATCACAAACTACCCATTGTCGATTTCTTTTGGACTCTGGAAAAAGAGCAGTTAAGTTAGTGAGATACTATCAGTGACTAACCTGTTAATAGAGAATTTAAAAAAATTCCCAATCTGAATGGAAAACGAAAGAGTTCCACCCACCCTTGGACTCGCTTATGGTAAGGCAAAAAAGGTATTTTTTTCCAACATATTTGTTCTTGTTTTTAAGTGGTCTAAAACTGTATTTGATTTATGAATTGGACATAGATATTCTCGTAATTTCAGGATAATTGTTTATTAAACGAGGAAAATTGTAGTGTGAACTAGGAAACACTGAGAGAGAGAGAGAGAGAGAGNGGGGGGGGGAGGGGGCACAGCTAAAAGTGAGCATTGCACATCCACAAAAAATTAAAAATGACCACCTCAATAAGGAAATTGAATTAAGGACCTTTTTCTCTGGGAGTAAATACTCTACCATTGATACAAGATGAACCAGTCTGGCTAGTGGTGGAGCATTGGCATGCAAAGCCAAAGGTCCCGAGTTCGGTTCCAGTGTCTGGGTTAACATTTTTCAATGATCAAGCTATCAGGACTGATTCTGTGGACAATAATCACATAGGCCTGTCAGTTTGTTAGATACTTTAAAGTTAACATTTAATTCTTTTTTTGCCAAACACTGGATTATTTTCCATTGTAAATCTAAAAGCGAACACGGATTCACTCAAACAAAAATATGAGTGGTGATTTCTTTTAGCACCATATCTTACTACCCATTCAGGTTATACGCTTATGTACTAATTACGCTAATGGGTTAGGGATTAGGAAGGTTGAAGCTAGAGGAAGTGTACCCACGACTGCAAAAAGAGAGTGGGAAATCATTTAGGAAAAATCACTCTCAGTACATCCAACTGGGATCAAACTACAATCTCTATATTATTGGCAGTCTAGTCTATTGCAAGAGTAGCACTTTAGACCATGCGGCCACCAAAGCCGGTAGCAAAAAATTAACAGAAAGATAAAAATGATAGGAACTAAGAGCCAGCACGGAGAATCTGGTTTAAAACCATCCAATAACCTGGACACAAAGTGATGTTCGGCAATGGAAATAATTTTATTGCTCTCAGTGTCTCAAACACACCTTTACCTCTACTTTGTATTCAAACACTACAACAAGGGTGCAGAGTGTGTTCAGGGACCCAAGATTTCCTCAGGACATAATATAATTTTCATACAAAATTTCCCCAAAAATAATAGTGGACAAAATAAAAACGCATGGAACATCTAATGAAGGCTGAAGGGATTAAGGATTATTACTACATAGTTTGACAAAATTCAAATGTAAATACAGCTGTATCCGCTGTTGCCCAATTTTATTTATTTTTTATTCACGAATTTAATTTTTCTCCATCTGACATCATTAAGCCATTATCGGTTTCATCTGCTCATACTTATCCATCTTCCAAAAATGATCTTAGTGACCCCTCTCCCATTTCGCCAGAAAGTCATTAACCAAGCACAGTGTCACAATGCATACACCACCACCACCCCACTCCATCTCCTCATCGTGGGCATTGTGCTATCATATCACTATCATCATCATGTGATAGTCACAACAAGAATGGAGAATAGTAAGTACACTGTAGTGTACAGTACATGTTATTACTTTATTTAATGTTGGTAATGTCTTACTGTAAATAATTTATCAATTACTACACTTTAACGTATTTATATATGTTACATGAATATCACCTCATATAATAGTTTGGTAATATCCGCGGTTTCACGTAACTGCGATGAATCTAAGAACGTTTTACTCACAGATATGGGGGCCTTACTGTATACTTTTACTCATACAATTAATTACATAGACATACCTTATAGAAAATTTAGTTGTCTCCAAGAAATGACAACCTTTCACATTTCCTTGGGAAGTATGTCAATGATCTTTGAAGATTTTTACACCTTCAAGTGAGAACTAGAAGAAAACCTGGTTAAGTGGCACTTTCCTTCATTGAAATGTGTGGCCAAGGATTCCTTTAGAAAAGATGAAGCTTTTTGGACAGGTGGGCAATTCCAAGAGATGAAAGCTCCATGAAAAAGTGTGTCATACTTAGTGTTGCGGCTGTGTAAGTGGTTGTCTATCCCTGATCCAAGAGATTCACTGTATATTTTCTGCAATTCTCCAAGACATACAGGATGTCATAAAGGTAATGAAACAAGTTTTCATTTGTGAATACTTCCTTTGTTACAGCATTATTGCGAATTATAAAGTTCGGTTTAACTTCTAAAGACTGTAGGTTTTTGAAAAAAAAATTGTGTTTAAAAGATTCTTTCACAAAGTTTTAGATTTAGAATCTACTACATCAGAAGCTAGTGTGCATCCACAATTTTCACGAACCTAGCTTGGTTCCAAACACTTTCTTAATGTCAATAAGAAGTATTTTAGCATCAGCATTCTAGTCTTGTCATATACGCTGAGTGTACTTCTTTTATAGAAAAATAAAAAATTATTAAAAATCTCTTTGAAATGTTTAGAAAATAAAGAGTCCAATTTGAACAGGACAAGTATCCTGGAATGAATTTGGATTTAATATGCCCATTTTTATGTCTTCAGCTAATGCAAGCAGTTCTTCATATCCAATACCCAACTTGATATTTTTCACTGAATTACCTATAACTTAAATTTGATTACAGATCCTCATTAATGAATAATTTTATGAATGTCGTTCAACACATATTCTAACCTATCAGCTATGTCCCACACAAGAAGTAAAAATGTAAGTTTTTTTTATGTATACTAAGAAAAAAATATTGGCCATCAAATGGCATTACCATTTAGCTGATCTTTTAACCAAGTACTTGAACTTTCAAGGGCATTGTGCAGTTTTTCAAAGAGAACGTCTCCCTTGTGTGAGGTACCACATGGTGAAATGTCAATCACAATAAAAGTCTGAATACAATCCATAAGCGCAATCACACAAGTTATTTGATATGTTCTGTGGGATTTTGTAATTTTGACTGCTGTAACTGGCACAAATGGGGGTGATGGTTAGTTTCTAGATTTACTGTGCTTAGAATAATCACATATTTTGACATTTATGGTAAAAACATTTTTTTTTTCAAATGGTACGGTGCACTTGCACAAACTTTATTGCTCCTTTAACTTAAAATTGAAATATTTACTTATTTCTTGTAAGATGTGTGAAATGAAATAATAAACGACGTTGCAGAAGCACAATGGAAAAAAGATAATCACATTCTGCCAAAGAGCATAAATGAAATAATATGCAGTGTTAAAAAAAACATATTGATAAAAGAGGAATATCTATATCCACCAAAGAGCATAACAATAAACTTTTCATTTCATAAACCATATTTGCTTGTAACTTAGAAGCTATTGAGTTTATTGAGCTATATTTGATAAAAAAAATTTAATTCTAAGATTCTTACAACTTTGCAGCAATAGGTTATTTCGTCTCTCAAAGCATTGTGAAAATATTATTTATAGTGGAGATTTCTGTATTTCCTCTTAACCTAAATCATCCCAAAAAATGATATACTTTTGTTTGTAGTGTTAAACAGTTACAAGATAAAAATTTTAATCAAAATCGTTAGAGCTGATTTTGAGAATATTAATTTTTTTCTCTTTTGGCCTTTAAGTAAATTATCATTCATTTTAGTCTTGGATATCTAATTTCCAAAAAAAATACTCAGGGGAACCTTATGTAAACCCCGTATACCAAGTCTTAGACAGATTGGTAAAATTGATTTTGGCTCTAAGCAGGGATACAGATGGCGTCAGAAACACAGTTATTTTTTTGGTTTCATTGAGTCAAGAAACCTCAACATTTATCAATATCTCGAGTTCAATTTTTGTTTACGATCACAATACTTGTCTATTAGAAATACACAAAGAGTGAAAGTATATTTTCTCTCATTTTCATCTGATACCAGTGGTAAAACTAACTATTAACATACCTTACTACTCTTGTTTACTTACTTAAATAATTAGGTTGGAGCCTAGTTTATGACATAATTACTTAAGAATGAACAAAAATTTAGCTGTATTTAATAAACTTGGTTTATTCACTTAATGAAAAGCAAAATACTGGCACTTTGGGAGCCATCCTCCTCATGAATGCTGATCGTCACAATTTCTAGCTACAATGAAAACTTAATAATTATATTCTAAGAAAATACTATTTATAGGTCAGACTAGTTATACAAAAGAAATTTGCTTTTGACAATTATTATGAAGCTTCACCAATATATATATATATATATATATTTTATATTGTATTAACATTTATAATATACATTCTAAATTATTTTTATCTTGCGCTATTAAAAATTACAATTAATGTTCAAATATCACAAATCTATAGAAATTGAACTAGTTATTGTAAATATTATTTGATATCAAAAGTTAGACTGGTAAATATACATAATTTAATATTTTTTTTCCCCTACATGAGCTAAAAAACAAAAACATTCAAATTTTGAATTGGCTGAAGAGATATTTCTTATATTATATTCAACTTTGAGTTGAAAAAATGTACTTCCCACCCACTCCTGGTAAGAATGGTTTTGTTTCTCAGTCATACATACAAACTCAAGTCAGCCCGTTTCCTTTTGGGGTAGGCAAGAAACTGTGCATATAGCTCAAAAAACAGCTTCATACGTAACCCATCCTCACTAACTTTCTCCACACTTCCTTATCCTTGCATATTCCCTTCATTTCAACAACATCCATACACTAAGTCATACATGCTCTTTTATTCTTAAAACTCTTAATGTTTCTCTTTTTCACACATTTGTATAAAACATTTAGTCATGCCAAACATGACCTACTCTTTCCTTTTGATCCACATACTCTACATTCATATATATGCTTCGTCACTAGATCCACACTCATCCTCTCAACATGCCCAAACCAACGTAAGACGCTTCTTTCACATCGACCTATTAAATTCCCTTTCAAACCGCACTCCTTCGGCACCCAATAATTACCGACCCTGCCCATATGAGTTTTTACACTTACATTTTTTAGATATTTCATTCTAACTGCATACACCTTTCTCTTGTGTATCTCCTGACAAATCCATGCTTCACATTCATACAACAATGTTGGTGTTGGCATGCTTTTATATTTTGGCATCTTTGCCTGTTTCAATACTATTTAATTCTTTGCAATGGTCCACATACAGCCAACTAATCTCCAAGATGCTTTTACCTGTCTGTCGAATTCACCATCTTTTCTTCAATCTATACAAAACATTCCGCCCAGACACAAAAAATCCTTCGTTTGTCCTAACAGTTTTCCAATGAAAAAATATTTTTAAGCATAGTTCTAGTACATGTTTAAAATGAAACAGTCTGAAACAAAATATTAATTTCAATACATTGTAAAATGTATTTGTTTGAACATAACAAAACATAGTCACAAATAATACTATTGTAAAAATTAAATTAACAAATACAAATTATCGCACAAACTGAACCATGTATTTTTATTTGTATAATATACACATAATTTATATTTTACGAAATTGTACTAAAAAGAATGAAGGAAAACTTATAGAATGAACTAAATCTGGTGAGCACAATTAGTATACATTGAAATATATTAATAGCGGACACCTCCTAGCATATATAAAAAAGTATTTTACTAAGAAGTGTTTGTTATTTGGAAAAATATATTCTTTATAAATCATCCTTCTCGAACACAGTTTAATGTATATGAATCTCTATCCTGTGGATATGAACTATTACACACTAATTACTTTACTGTAGAGTATTGTCTGTGGGATAGCTGATGCTTTAAATTTTTGTCCGTTGTTTAGAGATTATGTATAAATATGTATTTCTAGCAGTGTCTGTTTATGTTATTAAGAGGTTCTTTCACTCTAAGAGCTCTTGTTATTTTTCTGAGGAAATTTAAGCTATCTGTTATAAAGAAGAATTTGTTACTCTAAGGTGTCTGCTAAGAGAAATTTCACTGTATTACTGAGAATCACTGAGGTTTATGTACAGCCAAAAGGAATGATACAATATGGCCTTTACAATTAAAAGAAGAGCACAGTTCACACTTTACACTGCTGCCTCTTAAAAAATGGTTCATTGATGCCCAATCCCTCCAATTATATTTTATTCAATCAAAACCCTTCACAAGGGTGTATACATCGTTTAATATGATTCCCTAAAAAAAGGAAAGCAAAAACACAAGACAAAAAGTATAGTGATAAATAATGACAGGACGTATAAAAGATAAAATATTAACAAATAAGACTAAAACTGGAAATAAAATGAATATAAAGACAGACAGGCAAATCCTACTTTGATGTTCTAAGGGAATTCCATTCACAGAGTTGAAAGATATTATTAAATCTGTTATCATATAAATATTTAGTTCTCTGATATATTTACAACTTTGCATATGTATTCCTTTATTTTCTTATTTTCCTTAAAATTGAGCACAAAGTCGACCAGCTTGAGTCCAAAGAGCACCCGATTAAGATTAAAGGCTAGCAGCTTACATTTCTGATCACTAGTAACAACATACTAATTTGTCAAATTTTTATTAATTATTTAAAAAAGAGTAAAATGAAGTAAATTATAAATAAACACTGCATAAGATACAAGACAAGGGTACTATGGCACTGTGCAATACCAGCCATCCGGTAACTCAAAATTATGTTAACCAATATAGAAAAGTTCAACTTTGGTGTATGTTTAGGGGTGCCAATTTATATTTTATCAAAGTGAAAGTTCTTCGAAAATCGAGAATTGCCTGTATAGAATACTTAAAAACACAATTGTTTCAATAGGTTACCAACAATAAACTCCTTAAGAAATCTTTTGCCTCCCAAGCTAACACCCACAATTAACTGCAACAACTCTTAGTCAAAGGGACTTTGCATGTCTGTGAACAAACATTATCCTAAATCCTGGTTCAAACATAATACAATATTTTGTACATTAAGCTCCATCTAATAGCACCAATGTGACAATACTGCAGGTTTCATTCATCCTCAAAATTTTAAAATGTAGTTGACACATTTTTCGTGTTCCTTCTAAGGATAAGGGAATAATTTTGAAAATTAAAAATTAAATTGAAGTGTGCGAGGGAGAATGCTGATAAAAAGATGAATTTATAAAGATATTAAGATGATTTTATTTGTTTACATCATGGCCTAACCTAACTCTTCCTTCATGTAGGCTGCCTTCCACTCCTCCTATACATCATTACTTTACAGTTTTTATACACTGTTTGTATATTTTTTTAAGAAATTAGTCATTTATTCCATTTTATTATAAATTTTAAAAGTAGTTTAGTTACTTTTGTAGCTCTAAATACAGTTGGGGCCACCTTGGAGACTAGCAGTTAGCTATGTATTAGTAGTGTGTTAAGATCAGACTCTCAATTGAGTTGAGTGACCTATGTGTAGAGTAGGACCCTTCTAGGACAGTTAGGGCACTCATAGCTTGCTGTAAATCTGCTTCACCCCTGCAGTATAACTTGCCTTTCAT
Source organism: Timema californicum (assembly GCA_902141385.1). Classification (NCBI taxonomy): domain Eukaryota; kingdom Metazoa; phylum Arthropoda; class Insecta; order Phasmatodea; family Timematidae; genus Timema; species Timema californicum. The sequence continues at coordinate 68,527 of CABFOW010003174.1, read as the reverse complement.
TTAAATAAATATCTAGAAAACGTTAAATGTGTGTGATATGTAGCGATCTTTTGTCCATTCAGCCAACAATAGGGATGTGCAAAGTTTCAAAAACTTTGACTTTGCCTTGAATATTTGTTAAATAAAATAAAATTCTATATTCAATTTTTCAACATTAAGTGATTTCGTGTACAGTACAAATTAAAATAATGTTAACATGTCAAAAATATAAAGTGAATACATGTTGTGATACTAAATTGATTCATCAGCGCTGATATATGTTAAAGATTGTGTAAACTAAATGGTTTTTAAAGTTATATAAATATAACACATTCTTACAACACATATTTAATAAAAAATAGTAAAAATTTGATTCGGCTTTAAAAAAATGTAATTTATTTGATCAGATTTCACTATGAATTAAAAAAGTAGCCTTGGCAGTGAATATATTTGATGATTTGAGCTGCTTCTATCCTGGTTTCCACTTTACCTACCATGTAATTTTTTACAACTCCTGGTTATAGTGGAATAAGCCCCTTTATATCATGATATAAATAATGATAATTCAGCTAACACCTTATAAAAAAAAGAAGCATGATCCTTATGACGCACTCCATTTCTTATCCCTCTAGTAAGTAGGTCACCACTTTCTGCTTGATAAGTCATCACTTGAAACAAATAAAGAGTTTTTAAAAGTCAAACAACTCTTTTAAAAACTACACGCGTTAGTGTAGAATTTAAAACTATGAACAAAAATAATTACAATAAGTTATGGAAGGATGCAATGATTTGTAGGTGTGTTTGTTCCTTAGATAAATACATATGCCAAAATTGAAGGCTAAGAAGAAAAGAAAAAAAGATTTGTCAATTTGCCTTCTTGAAAAAGTAATATTTTGAATACTAAAAATTAGTAAATTTCCCTTATATAAGGTCATGATCGGCAAGCAACTTTGCAATTCACAACAGATAAAAATAAGAACATAAGTTTATGTAATTAACATACCTGGGTTGCTTGAACCAGGGAATTCCCATTTTTAGTGGACACTCAGTCAAAGACTCAGCCTGATATCTTGCCTGATACAATTTTCACTTTAATTCCTGTGCACCAAAGTTTTCAACTTAAGCCTCTTGAAGAGACTTACAAGGTAGTTAGTCACCCCCTGTAGATCAACACCTTGGCGCTCTATGCAATCAAGTGATCTTTGAGTAGTTCCAAGCTATGAAGAAATATTGTTAATAATGTATGTTATGCAGTCATGAGCCATGGAGAGCCCTGTGTTTCCTCATATCCGTTCGTTGGCGGAAACCTTTGCCGCAGACATCGCAGATATTGGGCTTTTCTCCTGTATGGATACGCTTGTGGACCACGAGTGTGTGGGAGCGTTTGAACGCCTTGCCACAAACATTGCAAGGGAAACGCCGCTCCCCTGTGTGGATCATGCGGTGCTGGTAATACACCTAAAAACATTGCAAGTGGGTAAACTTGTTAATATTCGAAATCACCCCTAAACTAATGATGGTCAAATCCAAAATGTTTGCACTCTTTGTATATAAAAACCTGAGTGTGCTGGCTAAATTTTCATTATTTAAACATTTTTGCATCAAAAAATACCAAAACTTCCTGTACAATTTTGGGACCAAGCAAGAATATCATTTAGGAGCCTTGGAGTTAAAAGCAAATAAACATTCTAACTTAAAACAGTAAAAGTGTAATATGGTGAAATGTACACCAACAAGTAAAGTATTACAATGCTATACAATTTCTAAAGTATTCCTTACGGCTTATATTACAACACTATTTCCTTGACAGAAGCAGAACCTAGAATTACACAGTAAACTGAAAAAGTCAGGACATAAATTTAGTTTCTAATTGAAATGCTAGATTACAAAAAGATATAGTTTCTTGTATTTAAAAACAAAAGTATGATTGGGTACCAGTACGATTTTGGCAACTTTCTCCTAGAAGAAGCCACAGCAAAATATTTGACGTGTAAAATCATGAAATGATCTCGAAATTTTGTTAAAAAATTAACGACAGCTTCATGGCTTCGACAGTAACCCGCTTCTCTTTCTGTTGAACGAGGTTGATCAGTTTCATCATGATATGTTTTACAACCACTAACATAATTTTTTATTTCAGACTCCTCTTCAAGGAACTTGTTTTTCTCTTTGCTTTGGTGCAGTCAATCACTAAACCTTCCAGATAAAGATGCGGTAATTTTATCTCTCTCTCTCTCTTTTCATCTTTATAAACGCACTACCAGATAACACCACGGGATCTAGAAATTACTACACTTCACCCAAACCAATTACTTGAAGAGTCCTAAGTGAGTGTTAGGCGAGGAGCTAGAGCGAAAAAATTTCCTTCCTTTGTATTGCAGTGCGAGGAGGATAGAAAGATTCTACAGCAGCGGTTCTCAAACCCTTTTTTAGATTGTACCCCTTGGCCATGTCTAAAAGTTTAATGTACCCCCCAAGATAAAAAAATTGCCAAATGACTGGCTTTAAAAAACATTACCACTTGGTAAATTATTGATCTATTTAATCTACTGGGAAAAAATATCTGTAATCAAAATATTTCAAATATGACAAAGCCAGTTAGAGAGAATCCTACTGTTAGAGCTGTTACTGTTATTGAGAATCGTTATAATCAGTAAAAAACAACAACATAATTTTACAGCAAAAAGTTTTATACATTTTTTTCACAAATTTGTTCAAAAATAATGAAAAAAGTAAACATAAATATCATATTTTCAAATTAAAAATTTTAATTGTAATTCTGGAGCTCATATAATATGAATCCCAAAGTTTTTCAGTGGGAGGGGTGTGGCTGCATGGCTTGGCACAACTTTTTGATGTTTGGTTGTCCAGTTGAAACTTTCAAGCGGTGGCCCGGCTCCAAATTTAGTCTATTGTGGTACTTATATTTTTAGGTACACCATGGATGAAAAACCACTCTCAAAGATATTATGTTGTTTAGAAAGGCATAATGAACTGCTAATGTAGAAGGTGTCAAGTAGAGGGTTGAACATTTTCAGAACTCTGTCTCCAGCTGAGAGCAAATATGGGAAAAAGAGGGGTGGAAATAACCAGATAACGGTAACTGCCAACGATTAGGATTTTCCCTAAGTCCCTTGTTATTCTGCCAACTTTCCCTTGAAAGCTGCTCGCATTCCTCGGTTTGAGAACCACTGTTCTACAGCATTTAATTTACTTGTGTTCGTGACAGTGTTTAGCCCCCCCCCCCCACCATGTAATACGCTCCATTGTCTCCACTGGTCTACCTTCAGTACCTTGACATTTATCCTACAGTTCACCTCCTAGCTCTTGTCTAACTAAGCTCATGACCTTACACAGATGACTGGAGATAGATTTTTGGGGTGATTTTTGCGCCACTAACAGAGACCAGTTTCCCCAAACCCTAGGTATGCCTCTGGAGAAACATCAAACAAAAATTCGAATCCGGAACTCCCCATAGCCAGGAATACCTGATTTTAAGAACTTGACGATTAGTCCCTAAGCCCACCAATAAGGATGAATTAGTAAGTCTTTAAGCACAACTTATTTTGGACCTAACCAATTCCTTTATTTCTTATAGGAAAATTATGTTTGAATTACATGGCCACTTTCAAGAATGCCAATGTGTGGATCTAAGGCTGTGAGTTATTCATATCATAAGCATGTGATGTGAATGAATCCAGGACTTTACAAAACTGCTTGTTCAGTATGAACAAGACTGCCTATAAGTGGTACCTGGCCGGTCCGGAACTGTTTAGAGCAGTACTCGCAGCGGTAAGGCCTCTCTCCGGTGTGCGTGCGCCGGTGGTTGTCTCTGTCCGCCTTGATCCTGAAGGTAGCGTCACACAGATCACATATGTGAGGTTTCTCTCCTGTGTGAAGTAACGAATGTGTGTGCAGTGCTGACGATTGAGAGAACCTCTTACCTGTGCAAACACATTCAAAATGAAGAAATAAATACTATGAAACAATTGTACATCCCAGATTAAATAGGAAGAACCTTATTCAACAGATAGAAAAGTTTCTAGAGCTACTTTTATGCATTCATACATCAAGTCATGTGATATGCAGTTGTAACTTTTGATAGATGTTATCAATATGAATAAAAAATAACAATAATAATTGTAAAATGTAATCATTATTGGTGAAAAAAATGTATTTTTTAAAAGTCTCTTGCAATCAGAGTCTTATGATAAATACTTTCTTATAGTCTATTATGGTTTGAGACATGATTTTCAAACATAATTTCTCATTTTTTCACCCTTAAATGAGTTCCCCCCTCCAAAAAAGTATACAATGTTGTTTAACGTGTAAAATTATCACCAGATATCCATTTTAAACAAGATAATTAGAGCATTCTATAAAGTTTTAAGAAAACTGTCTCACCACAATCTGGACAAGGGTAAGGCTTCTCTCCGGAGTGCATGCGTTGGTGCAGGATCAACCGCCGGTGGTTGGGGAAGTTCCGGCAGCACATTCCGCACTGGTAGACTGTCTCCGCCCTGTGTAGCTTCAAATGTGCCTTCAGCTTCCTACTTCCTTCACACTGGGCCCCACACTCTTCACAAACTAATGATGCGTACTTGTCCCCTTCCTTCACGTTCCCACCAGATTCCTCTGAAACACTTGACACTGTTGTGTGACTTTTCCTGTGCGCCCTTGCTTCGTAAAGTGTCTTGGTCGACTCACTACAAATGCTACAAACGTATGGCTTTTCTTCCGCATGCTCTAGTTTTCGATGTTTTGCCAGTTCGGCTATGGACAAGTAACCATTCCCACAGTACTCGCAATCATGGGTCACAGGATTATCTTCGCGATTTTTGTCTTTTTCTTCTCGGTGCCAGTGGGTAGCTCTGTGAGTCAACACTTCGTTGGAACTCGTGAATGTCTTGTTGCATGACTTACAGAAATAATGTATGAGGGACGGGGCCCGCTTGGGGCCATTTGGACTACTATGGTGAACTTTCAAATGCTGATTGAATAAACTTCGGCGGCCACAAAAAGCCCCACAGAGATGACACTGAAATGGCTTTGTGTTCATGTGTGTGACATAGTGACCTTTGAGTGTCTCATTGTCATAAAACCTATGGTGACAAACATCACACTCATAAGGCCGTTCACCTGAGTGGGTGCGTAGGTGTGTGACAAGCCTTGAGTGAGAGTAGAATGTTTTGCCACATTTGTGGCAGCAAAACGGTCTTTCACCTTCATGGACAAGCCGCCAGTGTTGGTAGAAAGCACTCCTGTGCTCAAATTGCCTGTCACATTTCTCGCAGTGGTTGGGCTGCTTGAGTTTGTGCAAAATCCCATGGAATGTAAGGCGTTCCTCAGTAAGGAAAGATTTGTTACACTCTGTGCACTTGAACAGTTTTTTTGAAGGTTCACTGGCACAAGTGTGGGCCTTCCATGTCCTCTCGTTATTGAACTTCCTGCCACAGACAGTGCAAATGAGGCGTTTAGAACCTTCCACTCTCAAGAGTCGTTTCTCGTCTGCTCGATGATCATCCATGTGATTGGTGAGTTCAGATTTGTTTGAAAAGTGAAGGAGACACATGTTGCACACAAAACCTTCAGTGTCTAGGTGGGAGTTGCTGTGCTCCAGGCACAATTCGAGAGTCTGGAAACTATTGCCACAGAGGAGGCAGCAATGGCGGTCAATACTTTCATCTGCATGATTCAAAGTCGACCATGGTTCTTCACTCAATTTATTTGGGTTCACTGCATGGATTATTATCTCCGTGTTTCCCATGTTACCATCCTCATTCCACCAACTTGGTGTCGGCTCAACCATTGCATATTTATTCCCATGCTCATCTCTGACTTCATAAAATAAATTCGGTAGCTCAGGATGTATTTCTGTATCACTTGTGGAAACAGAGTCTTTGTTCAACATTTGTTTAATGGATTTATCATTTGGTAAGTCACTAGAGTTAATACTTTGCTCTGTTGTTTTTATGTCTCCGCATACTAAAGTTGAATCATGAGATGAAGTTTTTTGCATGATCATGGTACCATATGAGCAAAACGGACAAGAATAACAACTTGTAACCAACTTTTCAATGGCGCTATTGTTAAAGTCATCTTCATCATACTTTTTTTTGACATCAGTAGAATTGTTTGTCTGCTCACAAAGAGATGTGGAATTAGTTACTTCTAGTTTTATGAAACCATTGTTACTTTTCTGAGAAACTTCTCCAGGATGAACTTTCATTAAAGTATGACTCCTAAAAAAGTAAAAAAGAACAAGTATCTTTAAATAGGGAGCATTTTTGAATCTGAAAAAACTGTAAAAAATATAATAACATAACTAAAATACATCTTTTTAGTATTTAGTATTTGCCATAGACATTAAAAGTTCTTGTTTGGGTGGGTGGCTCAG
>CABFOW010003174.1:38338-61665 GCA_902141385.1 Timema californicum | reverse complement strand
GGGAAGAATCCAATGCACAAAGGTGACATCTTCTTCCTTTCTTCTGTCTTCTATAGTAGAAGTAGTCACACACACATTTTAACACTAATTTTAACATAAATTGAGTAATATTTCGACATTGTTTCCTTTTTAAAACAAAAAGTGAAGAGCAAATACACTTTACACAAATAATTAATGACTCTGTTTTATATTAAAAAAGAAACTGTTAGAAAAACACTGTACCAACTGTTGTAGAAGTAAAAATAAATTTCTCAAAGCTTTTGCTATGGTTCTCATTATACATAAATAATATAAGTTCATTATATTTAAAATGTTTAAAAATGAGGTGGCCCAATGGCTAAATGATTTTATAATAAAGGAAATTGATAAAACTAAAGAAAAAAGAAAAATAAACTACTAAAAATAAATTTGATGAATAAAGCCCACCTAGGGAAAGAGGAAAAATGTGAGAATAATCCAATGCACAAAGGTGACATCTTCTTCCTTTCTTCTGTCTTCTATAGTAAAAGTAGACACACACACAAATTTTATCACAGATAAAATAATATTTCGGCATTGTTGCCTTTTTCAAACGCAAAGAAGAAAGAAGAGAGTACAGATAACACAAATAATGGATTACTCCATTTTGAATTTAAAGAAAAACTGTTAGAAACACATTGTGCCAACTGTTTTTGGGAGTAAAGATAAATTTCTTGGCTATGGTTAGTATTTATATAGACCTATTAAAGAATATAATAAGAGTAATAATTTGAAAAATGTTAATCTTATAGAAAGAAACTATCTTCTATTAAAGCCTGGTGGTAATCTTGATTTAGTAATCCATTGGTGGGCCAATTCCCACTGTCTCTTGTAGCCACTTTTAAGAATAGTGTTTATTTGGTTTGGTCAAGGATGGTATTGTGTTGTGAGAGGGATGTCTTAAACTTCTTTTGGAGGGTTTTTGTCGTCTCTGGATATTTGGGTCTCTTTTCAAAACTTGGGGTAACCTCTGCCTTGGAAAGTTGCGGAAAGTGTTTGCAATAATCAGTTAGATCATTGGGTTTTGAACGGAGCCGTTTGTCTCAGGTGGCAAGGCTGAATGGTAGAGATATTTTAGTGTTTGAAGGGTGGCTGCTATGGTAGTGGAGGCATTGTTGGTGATTGGTGGGTTTTATATGTACAGTGGTGCGAGTTTGGAACAGATTCACATCCAGGAAGGTGAGTTCATGCTGTGATTTATTGCGAGTGAAATTTAAGGGGCTACAATTGTTGAGCTTATCTAGAAACATGTCCAAGAATGCATCAGTATGAGGTCAGATAATGAAAATTTCGTCAAAGTAGGGCAGCCATACAGAGGGTTTGATGGTCCAAGACAGTAAAAAACATTCTTCTAGTAGTCCCATTTAAAGCTATACTTATTAAGGAGCCATGCCCTTTATATGTAAGAAGTATTTGTCTAGGAAACAAGAGTTGTTGGATTGAAAGATCATCCTTGCCAGCTCCACCAAGAAAGAAGTGGTTGGTTTGGATCCAGGAGGTTTGCGCTCTACTAAATGCTCCATTGCTGACATTCCATGTGGGATGTTAGTATAAAGTGCCATGACATCAATAGGGTGGAGGGTTTTTAATTTTGTGAATTTTGTCTAAGAAGTGTTTTCTAACCTCTATGAATGAAAGAAGTTTAATTAATTCATTATTTTTATCATCATTACTTTGAATTTATTATTAGTATTCCTCTTTTTTAATATGATATATATTATTTCTATTTTATTACTATCACCTCTTTTCCAAATCAAGTATTAAATACCTATATTTAGCTTGTATTATTTATATATGATAACAATGAGAACCGGCCCAACAAATGGATTACCAAATTAGTTATTGATTATTTATATTTAACTAATTTTATATTTATATTGTATATCCACAGCTAAATATTTGAGAAATTTATCTTTACTCCTACAACAGTTTGTACAGTGTTTTTATAACAGTTTCTTTTTTAATTCAAAATGGCGTAATTCACTCAGTGTATAAAGTGTATTCCCAATTCTCTTTTTGTTTGATAAAGGCAGCACTGTCGAAATATTACTCAATTTGTATTAAAATTAGTGTTTAAATATTTGTGAGACTACTTCTACTATAGAAGATAAAAAAAAATGTCACCTTTGTGCATTGGATTATTTCTACATTTTTCCTCTTTTCCTAGTTGGGTTTTCTTCATTAAATTTACACTTACCAGTGTTTTTTTATTATTATTTTTTCTTTAATTTGGTCAGATTCCATTATAAAATTTTAGTTTTTTGTAATTTAACAATTCTTAAATTATCTCCTTTTATTATTATTACTATCCCATTATTTCAAATTTTTTCTGTCTTGATACTGTAACAAGAGTATTTGTGATTGACCTAAATTAATATCCAGATTAAGTATGTTTATGTACTGTATGTTTTTACCCACTCATATTTTCTTATACTCATTCATATTTAAAAATTGAATTTTGTTTTTATTAATTGACTTATCTAAAATGTTATTTACTAAATATTATGTTGTTTTTCAAAAATAGCAAAATGTACCTGAAGAGTTTCTTCCTCCTCAAACGATTCAACCATCGGTCTGTCCTGAGACATGATTTAGTTAGCTCAAAGCAGGTGTCCAATTTAGAGAGGCAGTCCATACACACCTGCTTGGGAAGTGGATCACTCTTCTCAACCTAAATACAGAAAGGAACAAACAAAAATCAATTCAAAGAATAAGATGTAAACAATTATCAAGGAGCAATAGTTAATAATTAAAATAACAAGCAAATTCACAAACAATTTCAATGGTGTTGTCAAAGTTAGAATAATTTATTTGTATAGTAATCACGATTATCAAAACTAAACAGGACTGGCAGGTGGTCGAATAACCAAAATGATGGATAATGCGGAAACAAGGGAAAGGGCTGGAATGAAACAAATCAAAATTAAAGAGAAGTGCAGAATAGGTAGGCTATGAAATAATGATCAGTAATTACTCCATAGTATTTATTAATTAAGCAATAAATCACAAAATTATTATTTTATTATATTTGGAAGAAGGTACACCATTCGATAGAAAAAGAAAATGAGAAGAGAGAGAGAGTGGAAACGAGAACGATTTAAAATCAACTAAATGCAATGTTTATTATATACTATAGTATGCAAAATGCAAAAGTCACACTTTAAAAAGTTGGTAAATAAAGTTTGTTTTCCATCAATGCTTCTCTTCAAGGTGACTACAAAACATATTTTACAAAATTCCCTGACTTTTCCAGGTTTTCTAGGCAACATTTTTCAATTTTCCCTGACTACTTTTTCCCAGTTTTAATGGTGGATGCTGACTTTTGTTTTATTTATTATTGATCACATATTAAAAAAGTTTGTATCTACTAAACAGACAGTTTTATCAGTTTAAAAAAAATCAAAATGTTATTTTATTTAGGTATTATTAACTTTTGTTTTAGTGTTTAGTTGTGAAATTAATGGGATATTTTAGGCATATTTTTTAATTCTCTGACTTTTCCTTATTTTTAGTTAAATTCCCTGACATTTCCCTGTTTTCCCTGTCATCCAAAAATTCCCTGACTTTTCCAAGTTTTCCCTGTCATCCAAAGATTCCCTGACTTTTCCAAGTTTTCCCTGTCTGTAGCCACCATGCTCTTCCTTGAGGCTTGAGGCAAGGTCATACCAATAGCATGTTATATATATGATAAAACAAAATGTCGGATGGTCAATGGACTCTACTGAACTTGTCTAACACCTTTTATCATTCAATGGTGCATCTTTTGAATGACCTAAGTGATCTGGCCTGCATTTTTGATGAGGTTATGTGAAAATGCATCTTTTATCCATTTACTAGGTAGTAAGTAACTGTCTGGTGAAAGGATGGTGTTTGTCCTACAATTTGTGAATCTATCATGTGATGGTGACAATTTGATTTATATATCTACTACCTTATAAATTAATTTTTTAAATATACATTATATAATATTTGGAAGAAGGTATAGGAAAGGTGGATAGAAACACATAAAAGGGAGACAAACACAATATGGCCTTTACAATGACAATAAGAACACAGTTCACACTTTAAACTGCTGCCAATGGACAAGGAGGTAATGGTTGCCTCTTAAAGAAAATTGATCGTCACCGCCCAATCCCCCTACCCGGGTTTCTTCTTTTCATTGTAAAGGCCATATTGTGTTTGTCTCCCTCTTATATTTTTCCATCCACCTTTCCTATACCTTCTTCCAAATATGTTACAATTACCTCATAAAGCGAAAAGAGGTTTTCCTTATTGAGTTAAATATACATTATTAATAGGAATGTTAGCCTACTTGACTAGATTTAGTTAAATGTTTATAGCAAACATGATTCTCAAACTAATGAAAGGTAAAATCCTTTGATAATTTAAACATTTTTACCCATAAACATGCATATAATGTAATGCTTTAAATGGAGAATACGCACATGGAAAATTGATTAGTTAAGGATTAATAAACAAAACCCTTATAATTTAAAATTGCCTTAATAAGTGATTTGTAAAATAAATTCCTGAACATTAGGATAAAATAATCTGCATGGCCATACATGATAAAGAAATACTTGAATAGAAATTTCAGCTAAATAACCTATTATGCTGTATGCTATGTGATAAAATAAGTGATTTTGTGGTTTTTAAATCATATTTATTAGATAATATTTCTGTTTATTTCAAAGTGTTCAAGTTGAGTACCTAATATCTTATTTATGAATATATGTGTTAATTATATGACAGTTTTAATCAGCAAAATAGCTTCGATAACCACAGTGGCAGTTTTTTCCAACCCTCACGTATATAGGTTCGTACAAGTAATTCAAAACCTTAAAAGTTTATTCATGCATTTAATGTTTTTTTACTATGAAGAAAATTGGTGATTACCTAGATGATACCACATTGTTCTTTTTTAAAATTTGAATTTAATGTATTGATCCAAATATAAACTGCTTCCAAATAATGAATGCAGTTTCAAGTTTTAATAAAAAGAAAGGTGAGTTTTAACTACATTTTAATCTTTGGAAGAGATTTTTTCTTCTTCTATATGATAAGCCATGTTTAGGATTTAAAACTTTGTTGTGAAGAAAGAGTTGAAGGCTCTACCATTTCATTTCCGTGGCTGTTTCTGCACAGACTTGTATTTTTACTAATAGTGTGACAAGGCCCACCTCTAAGCTTGCAAAACTCACAATGATTGGCAGCAAGGTGTTGATCTTGGTCGCGAGCCTCAAATCCTCCTCGGTGCTGCCGTAGATGTATGCCGCATCCTCAGAAACACACCCACAAAGTCTGCACAATTGACCGAAGGAGTCTACATCCGTCTCAGAGTCGGAACTGCTGCTGCTCCTCTCCAGTCCTGTTAACTCTCCTGGACAATAAATAACCCAATGAGCGATACTATTCTTCAAAGGAAAGTTAAGTCTTTGTCAGTCCACCAGGTTCAGAGAAAATCGTTCTAAGTGGAACTCTTTCTATAATTTCTCAAACGAGGATATTGAATTTAGTTAGAGACCTGCCTGAGAGTATCTAAAATAAGTGCAGTGAGTTGAGTTATTTAAATATATTTGATTATAATGTATGTTGAAACTAGATTTAATGCTGGAGTAAAATATATACACTGTTGATGTTGTTTGAACTTTTCCATCAAAACCTTTCATTCAAATTAAATCACACTTAACTTAGCTTCTTTTTACACAATGTATTCCTAGTCTTTCTACAACTGTTCTGTTTATTTTATTACTTTAATCTACTCTCGTTTAGAAAATTTTGTAATGCGTGTCAAAATAACTTTGTTCTTAGAATTTAAATCACTAACATTTCTATGTATATTGAGTCCAACACCTTAAACAGTGTGGACACCAGTGGAGTTGTTCGGGACCACGCACATACAGGCAATATGATAAAATACAAATGTTTTGTATATCAAGAGAGAGTGTAGACCAAAAATAGATTGTTAGATGAATCAAGTACTGCTCATAATTAATAAAGCTTAAGAATACAAAAGTAAACTTTATATTTTTCATAGTCAGCAAAGGGCACATTATCTTTAGCAATTACCTAAATCTCCAGTATCACTATCACAAACATAAAAAACATCATCATCAACGATGTCATCTTCTTCTCTCTCCTCAGAGTGTATACTTTCATTTTCTGAACCTTTGGTATTTACAGACTGTTTTGCCAGTATATCGTCAGAAGCAGGAAATATTGTTGGCACTGCCATTTTGGTCAGAGCTTTACGAGCCACCGTCACAAAGTGGTCTTGAATGAAGTGATCTGAACACACAACATAGAGGCTGCCAACCATTTCACTGGGCTCCTCGAGAAGGTCTTCCCGCCTGCAAAGCTGCAGCCACTGATGACACCTGAAAATTAAAGTAACATTTGGTAATGATTTAAGGATGACGGTTTACTGGACTTTGTAAGAAAATGAACACAGTGTTTTGTTCCAAAATCTTTACTAAAGGTACAATGATTTGGAGTTGTCTATTGTAGTTAATCATACCCATTTTACTTACACAAATTAAATATTTTTCATCAACATAATTGGTTAAATTTACCTATAGATTTATACAAAGTTTTTTTATAATAAAGGAAATTGATAAAACTAAAAAAAAATACTAAGAATAAATTTGATGAAGAAAGCCCACCTAGGGAAAGAGGAAAAATGTGGGAAGAATCTTCTTCATTTTTCCTCTTTCCCTAGGTGGGCTTTCTTAATCAAATTTATTGTTAGTACTATATTTTTCCTTTTTCTTTAGTTTTATCAATTTCCTTTATAATAAAATTGTCTAGCCATTGGGCCACCTCATTTTTAAACAAAAAACTTTATACAAAGTTTGAAATAATTGCTCTTTAGCCAATTGGTTTTAAAATTGTTACCATGTTAATAAAATGTTGACTAACCTCTAAAGAATGATCTCCACTGGCCACTTAGCTGACCAATATAAACAAGCTCACATTACAAATTGGATAGTAGTGAAGCAGAAAATGAATCACGAAGAAGTGAAAGAAAGGAATAGAAAGGAAGGTAATGTATGCGAAGCTTCAAAACTTCAACTTGGTTTTGAAACAAGTAACTGCTTCAATGTCGATTCAAAAATTACAAAGTTTAACCAATACAAAAGTTGATAGCCAAAATACACACGGTATGGTTAATTATTGACATTTTGAACTGTTATATAGGCCTACATTACAAATCAATATTTATATTAAAAATCTAAAGTTACTGAATTGTAAATTATAATAATAGTTTTTGATATATCAGATTAAAACAAAATATTACTAGCAAATATGCAATAAAACAACTTTCAAGTAATTTTAGTGTATAAAGTTATATAAATAAACACAATATAATATAATTTCAAGCATAAAACAACTAAAAAAAATCCGGCTTAAAGAATATTTCATTTATTCGATTTGAGTTCACTTCAAATTTAAATAGTGGACTACGCACACCCTTCTATACAAAGGAAAAGAGCAAAGTATTATACTGATACAGAAAATTTTATTTTAGTTTATGGCTGTCTATACAACATATTTTCTTTGCATCAATTTTGGTTGAGTCGGCAAGAATTGAATAAAAAAATACCTCTAAATTCTACAAGCTATTTAGATGCTTTTTAATGGTATATTCACCTCGGCCCCCTTAAGAAGCAGTTTAGTCTCTGAAGATCTGCACAGATTTCAGAACCTCACCAAAACATTTATATCAAGTATATTACCAAGAAATATGACACCTATAATTGCCTTGAAACTGTCCCAGGTTGTGGTGAAATTTTATAATACCATAAAAAAAACCTCACATTATCTATAAATAATAAACCCCACATGTTGCATATTCAATTAAACGTTATCGAATGATCTACTAGAATCATTATGTGAAAGTTCCCCAGTTAGCAGATAATTAAAGTACTAAAATTGAGAAAGTTACTCGCTATTTAATCACATGAAAATGCCACCTCTCATTATTTATATGTGATGTTATTGTTGACTAAATATTAAACATTCTTTAACAAAACACACCTGTTCATAGCGCATAGATATCTAACAGTGAGTGATTTGGATATATGCTCTCACACTCCTTCCCATGTTTTCCATATCCAATGCCATCGTCGAAGATTTATCAACTAATCTTGGAATTGAAAAATTGAAAACTTTTGCTTTAACTTAAACTGATCATACATAGAGTATTAATTAGTTATTAAAAACACACAATTTAAAAATATTCACTGATGTTGACTACATATTTTTCATATTACAGTAGGATTTGGTTAATTCTAAGTTGGTTAATTCGAACCCACCATTATTCCCTACAAAATTATTATTTAAATCAATGGTAAAAAAATAACACGAAATTCGTATTTTAGAAGGAAATATTTGGATAATTCGAAGTTTATACAGTCTATTATTAATTTTTTCGAGTTTATACTCACTTCAAACCTAACTTAACAACCTAAACTAAACCCAAGAATCCCAGGGATGTCAAATACAGTTTAGTTATTGTTATTGACTCATAGTAAAAGAGAAAGCGGGTAATTTTGCACCAGCTGCAAGCAGTTTTTCTAGCAGAGGGGATGTTTTATGTTGCTTGTCCTAATCTGGCACCTTTATCTCTCAGTGACAGTCGCTCATTGTCATCTAAAAAGTGTCATTTAGGGTGTTTTTAAGATGTCTAGGCATGTAACCTACACAAGTTCAACCTTAACCACGAAGGTTGGAGTGATAAGAGAAGTGGAAAAGGGAGTTAAAAAGCAGTGTGACATCAAAAAGAATATGGAATAGAGCCGAACACTTTATTGACTTACCTTAAAAACAAGGCATCTTGGAGAGTTGGAAAATGCAAAATGGAGGAACAATATTTTGTTAAATGTATCCAGAGAAGAAAACTACAACAAACCAAAATCCCTAATTTTTTCCAAAGTACCTAATGTAATTTAAGTACAAAAACTGATCAAGTGCATTTTTTGAATGGTGAGATCATTTTTACAATTTTTTATTTTGAAGTTTTTTTTATTTATTCTATGCAAACAGTTTAAATATCCATTGGTTAGTTCGAATTTTTTTTAGATATCCCTTGGACTTCGAATTAAAAAAGTTCTACTGTATATACAGGAGTCCTGCCCAAGAAAATTTCGTTTTTCTCAACCAGATATTTAATATTTAACATAATTAGCTCACCTGATGGCTTTACATTGTGCTGAGCCATCAAAAATACATGTGTTGCGGTCATCAAAAATATGTTGTTCACACATGAGTAGACAAGGGGGAGGAGGTAGATAAATGATTGACCGAGAGAGAAAGAAACTTAAGAATGGGAGTTTCCCTTGTTGTGTGTACATTCAAGAAATGTTACTAACAGACAACCGTTGTTGCTTAAAAAAAAAAGTTCCTAAATGAATGTCAAATCAGACTGAACTAACGTCAATATGAAATAAATTAAATTAAAACCAATTTAAATATGTGTCAATTATTCATAGTGATATAAAGGGTGGAAAAACCGCTAAACAGTACATAAACAAGGTTTACTCACATGACGTTAAAAATTTAATTGCAGCTACAAGTAGAATTTTTGAATTTTACCAATGAGCCACCTGTGCCTGAATATTTTTACTATAAAAGTTATTAATGCTTTGGACTGTGCATAAGAGTGTATTCGGAAGTTTTCTTAATATAACTTTTCTCACCTTCTTTCGGTCCAAGTTAAAACTAAATAACTCCAACCTCAATGGGATTAAAACTAAAAATTATTTAAAAAATGATTGGTAAATGTATACACCATAATGTCTCATTGATTTTAAAGGGCTCTTAAAAATGCAAACTGACCTATCTTTGGCGATGGGGAACTTGAAGAACTTCTTCCTGGGCCAGGTGTCCTTGGTATTGACACATGTTGGAACCGCACATCTAAACGAGACCACTTTGCTCCATGCAGGTGAACACGAGTCATAAGACACCTCTGGCTTCATGCAGCTCCTCACATCTTGGGGGTACACCAACTGCTGGACTGGTGACATGACAAAGTTGTTATCACTTGTGATAGAGTGTGTCTCAGGATCTGTGCTCACAAATGTAACATCGGTGACATCACTCACGGAGGAAATCAACCCAAGACTTGGGCTAAGATCTATAACACACAGATGGAGAAATGTTTTTATTACTTAGCATGTTCAATTAACGAACACCATATGACTTTCACAATGAGTAGTTGAGCTTTATACAAACTTACCTATCCTACAACACCAAATTATATGACAAATAAGTGTAGAAGCAGCAGAATCTCTAATAAGCCTTGATTTTCCAGGATTATGATTAAGGGTGGTTACTTTTAATTCTAGAAGAAAGATTTAGAATAACACCCAAAACTTCGGGAAGAAAAACTTCATTTTCCTCCCATTGTGTTTGAACAAATGTGTCATGATTGCCACCAAAATATATTATTCTGGCAACGTCTCTATGCGTTGCAGTTCTGGTCAGTGTTACAAAACACATGCAAAGGCATTTATGTCAAATAACGTAACAATTTTAAAAAAGCCTCTGAGATTCCCTTGTATCATTATTGAGAAGAAATTTCTGGCCAAAGGGCTGACGCGCCACCACTCGCAATAGGATTCACAGTTTTGCTAGAGGTGTGTACTGAATGCGGTCGGTAAAATTATAGCTACTATATTTTAATACATTTTATTGTAAAATTTTGTGTGTGTATTAATTTTATAATATTGCTTATAATCATGTATTATTTTTTCATCACAAAACAGAGGAAAACAAGATGATTCAAGAAATTAAATTAAGCTAGGTTAAATCATTCTTGTAAATATTGTGAAAATCGGTTTGGAAAAATAAAAATATATGCATTCTAATCTGGATACCATAATTTTTTTAAATAAATTAACCTAATTTCTAGCCCCTTAGTTTATTGGCATTTAACCTGAACAAGTAATAAGACATGGTTATGAAAAAAATTATTATTTAGAAAAGTGTTGTTAACTGTTGTAGCAAATTGATTTAAAAGTTTGCAACAATGCAGGACACAAAGTTTACACTAAAAATAGCATTTAATACAAAATATGGTGATCATAATAGCCCAAAAGCTATATTTTTCTTGCAGATAACTTCGTGTCGATTGGCGATAATATCAGTATTGAGAATCATCAACATGGTAAACAAATGCCTATAGAGTAATGCCTTCTTTACCTCAAGTTATATCTATAAAGATGTGTTGATAAATATTTTCACAAAATTGTGTCATGGACCCTATAGTTTCTAATTTTTTTTGTTTTGTTTGGCAGGTATTAAAAAATCGAAATTAAAGGAAAAAATAATATATGATTTTAGATATATTTGAATTGAAGTACTATATTTTTGCTAGGGTGGTAATACTGGATGACTGTGTTATGTAATTTTCTTGAGGAGAATTTTCCTGTGTTTATGAATCAGTTTGTTACAGAGTCTATGAATTAGTAAAAATTATTATTTATAAATAATAGTTTTTTAAAAAACTAATATTAGTTGAAACTAAATGTAGTCTTAATTAAAATTTTAGTTGAAGGGAAGGAGAGGCATATTTCCTAGAGCGTGTCTTACTATAAGTTAAAGTTATATATACATATATGTACTAATTACGCTATTGAGTTAGGGATGAGGGAGGTTGAATTTGGATGAATTGTATTCGCATGTGCATGAAGATAGAGTGTAAAGCCATTTTGGAAAAAACTACTATCAATATATCCCACTGGGATTCAAAGCCCAGTCTCCCTGACATTGACAGTCTTGTGTAGCAAGAAAGTGATGCTTTAAACCATGCAGCCACTTAAGCAGGTCTTTTTTGGTTAAAATATTATTATGATTAATTCTTTATTAGTTAAACTTATGGTATTAGAAAAGTAATATGATGATATAAAAGAATTATTAAGTTTGTGGCTGAAGATGTGAAAAATGTTAACGCCTTTTTTTAAAAACAATCAGAACATTTCCCTAATAATAATCCTCTACAAAATTAACATCTTTAACAGTCCATTATATAATTTAATAGTAGAACCATAAAGTGTACTTACCACCAAACAACAGTTCTGAATCTTTTTCTTTTGTCAAGAAATGGCTGTCCTCCACTTTCAACTGGCAATCCAACGGTAGGTCAAGATGGTTATGGAACTTGTTGCTGAACGCTTCGAAAGCGTTGTCTGGGTACATACAGACAGTTACAGAGTCCCCGGTGTCACTTTTCAACACCATCTTGACAGTGTCGGCTGATTCATCCATATCTAGGGATGATCTGGGCTAGGCAGAATGAACAAAAAATAATGTGGCATGGAAACAAACCACTTGTCAGATAAACTAAGAGTTTTAATGTGCACCTTCAAGGTGACTACACAATTTGTATTAGCCTATATTATTTTAGCACCGTGTCCTACTATTCGTTTGGGTTATACGCCTAAGTATTAATTACGCTAATGGGTTGGGAATTGGGAAGGTTGAATTTAGAGGAAGTGAACCTGCATTTTTGTGGTGGGAGGGTTGAAAACCATTTAGGAAAGCTACACCCAGTTCACTCGACTGAGATTTTAGCCTTGATCTCCCCGTCCTCGGCAGTCAAGCTCAACACGAAACTAGCGTGTTATCTAACTATGCTACCAAGGCAGGTTACCTGTATTATATTATTATTATTATAACCACGTCTTACTACCCATTTGGGTTATACACACTTACACTAATGTGTAATGGTAGGGTGATTGTGAGATGAAGTGGAGGACCTACAGTTTAAAGTGGAATCCGAACCACAATGGAGGCCTGGCATTCCTCACATTCCCAAGTTGTGATTATTACACGTCTTGTCAGAGGTGACGGAAGGGTTTGGTAATCAAATAAATCTGTGCCGGGAACGAGGAGCCTGTATTATAAATCTGTGCCAGGAACAAGGAGCCTGTATTATAAAGCTGAGTGTACACTAGGTCGGTGGAATAGAGTGGCGCGGCACAGAGTAAAAACGGCCCCTAAACAAATTGCATGTAAATGAATGGAGCCCTGCCCATTAGGGAGGTTGAGCAGAGCAGATCGGATTATAGCAGTTCTGGAAAAATCCTAGGACTTGTTGAAATTGGCTCTGTGCCGCTCTGCCCACCCAATGGATCATAGAGCATATCGGAATTAATCGAGTTCGGGAATCTTCAAATGCCCTCAGATGAATTTGTAGTCATCCACCTGAGACATCAACAGCCCAAGCTCTTGAATGTTCAACCGTTACATAGTAGGACTAACTCAAACACAATTAGTAAATATCTTCACCTGCCACAGATGGAATCAAACCAGGGTCTCTTGGATTGGTAATTAGCTACTATATAACCATTTCACCCTAGTAAGTTTTAAAACAACTATAATTAAGCATGGCAAATATTAATTCTATGAGCTATTACTTTTGAAAAGTTTATGAGAAAAACTAAACACTTAATTGTTTCTATGTTGTTGTTTTTAGTGCAGTGTGTCTTAACACCCATCTCGCTTACATGTTCACACAAATGGAGTAGAGAAGAGCAAAGTGGGATTCAAAGGAAATGTCCCTGCATTTCTACGGAGTAAGTGTGGGAAGCAATTTAGAAAAAACTATCCTCAGTGTACATCCATGATTCAAACCCAGTCTTACAGTCAATGATTTGGTGGCACGCCAACAAGAAAAAAAATAAAGATTAAATAAAACTTTTTCCAAAGTTGTAGGCCTATACATTTTTGAAGTCAATAATATTTTGACAGCCAAGTCATTCAATGTCATGTCACAGTGAACTTTGGGACAGCAACAATTAAGAGATTTTCTTGGCCTTTACTTAAGTGTATCTTGTGTGCTGTTGAATACAAGTTATGAACTGAACATAAATATTTTGGCTAGCAAAATACAACATATTTAAAACTAATGTAGAAAATACTGTAAGCTTATTACATAAGTTTTTGATTTAAAAATAAATAGGCTAGGCTATATGTATATTTTTGTCTCTTATCAGTAGCGGATTTAGGCTTAGGCCCGTGAGGCCCGGGCCTAGGGCGGCAAATTTTGAGGGGCGCCAACGAATTGTTCTGGAGAAAGATCATTTTCCACTCTGAAAAGAGTGAAAGGTTATTTGCGTGCAAGTATGAAACAAGACAGACTAAATGCACTTGCATTACTAACCATTGAAGCACAATTGGTTCAAGAAATTAAGTATGAGGAGGTCATTGATATTTTCACACAGACAAAAGCAAGAAAAAATTTATTATATGATTAATCAGATAAAAATAATTTATATTTTAATTACAAGCAATTTATTATTAATTCTATATTTAATTGTTATGTTAAAAAAATAAATGTTTAATTTATACCTGAATTAGATTTCTTATTATTATTGTTATTATTTTCATTATTTTATACACACACATATATGTATATATATATATATACTGTTAAAAAAAAGGGCGCCATATCGTCTCGGGCCTAGGGCGTCCTCAAACCTAAATCCGCTACTGTCTCTTATTTTTAAACTGATTGAAATTAACACTGTCTAACACAATCACTTTGACAATGTAATGAATTTTACTTCTTTTAAATATTGGCATTATTAAAATGTTTACACTTTGATTCAAGTTAGGCTTATTCATTACATTTCATTTTACTATACAGTTATTGATTTTTTAAGCATCATTTCTTATTACTCATTCTAGTTATGTGCTTATTTTTAAATACTCCTTATTAAAAGTGAATAAGAGATAACAAACTAAACTAGTTGTAAATTCAATTAGTCCTTAAGTGACACAAGGGCCGGAAAAGATTTGCCATCGCTGATCTAGTCTATTGCAATGAAAGTTTCTGTGATAATTGATATCTTATATGTGTTGGTGATTACACGAATGAATTCTACGTGTGTTATTAGTCTTGTGATGTGGGCAAGATGGTTTAGGAATCAAAGCCAACCAAACCTAAGATATTATTTTTATAGCACTGCATCTTGACACTACTAGTTCGGGTTATACACATACCGGTATGTGCTAATTACATGTTTTAATGATGAATGTTGAATTTAAGAGGAAGTGTAGGCCTACTCAACGTTTTAATGGGGGAATAGAAGAAAACTATTTAGGAAAAAACACCCTCAGTAAGCCTGACCGGAATTTAACCCCATTTTTTTTAGAACCACGTCTTACTACCCGTTTTAGTTATGTGTATATTTACTAACTACAGTAATGTGTTACGAACTAGGAAGGTTAAATTTAAAGGAAGTGCATATCTGCATCTGCATGGAGAGAGAGTGGAAAACCATTTAGGAAAAACCACCCTCAGTACATCTGGCTGGGATTGAACCCTCATATGTCTGTCTTCAGCAGCCTAGTTTATTGCAAGTGTAGCGCCTTAAACCATGCAGCCACCTGAGTGGGTATGTGTTTCGTTGTAATTGGAAATTTGCTTTTGTTGTTAGATGTAGGCCTAAAAGTAATTGTAGTAAACATTATATTTCTCATAATCTGACCAAGAGATAAATAAAGAATTCTACCCATGCTGTGCACTATAGCCATTTTAACTAATATTTTCTTATCCAAACATAATCTCTCTCTCAAAGCCACCAACAATTTTGCATCCAGCAAACTCGCAGAAGGCTACATTTAAACTGAACTGAAAACGTAAAGTGAACATACCCACCGGAAGTCCAATGCCTATTAAAATAAAACTAAGCCTATAAGCTATGATATATTTTTAGGCTAAATAACTTATAGCTTAAATATATTACAGTTCCTTTCCAACCTTCAATACAGTGATTACTTGGCTGAATTGATATTACATTGCAACCATTCCGTTCGCAAATAAATTAGAATCAAAATTAATATTCACAAAATAAACTATTTGAGTTTTGTACTATAAGATGATGTTATATAATAAAGGATAATGAATCAAAGTACATATTGGTCTAGTTAATTTTTAGGTTTGGACTTAAAACGGGTTTATTGATCTAAATATTGTAAAACTATACAAATTTACAATAAATATAATTAAATTAGCATTATATTCGCCATTAACTTGTTAGTCCTAGAGATAATATTAACTTTTAAATGATTTGGTATCTTATATTAAATAGTGTGTTACATGATAGGGGTCTTACGAATTATTCCTATGCTTTTTGATAGTTCCTAAATAACAAATTGTTGTGTTCTTTACCCTAGAGTTTATATCAAATTAAAAACCTTGCTATAACAAGTGTCATCACAAAACAAAGGAGGGAAAAACCTCTAGACAAATTAAATAAGGCGTAGACCTTGGTAGAGCTCTCTCGTAGGTAATTTTTATATACAAACATGAAATACCTTAAGAGAACTTAAGACTGTATTATCTTCAGTAAATCTGTATTCATAAATACTTCAGCTATATTTACTAAATTTGCTTGATAACCAAATCCAAATGATTTTTTTTTTAGTATGTATGACAGTTCAGTTCAGTCTGACAACCATGACAAATTTATTTTCTTTTGAATAGGACCTGTAGTAAGGTTTCACTGCTTAAATTAACCACATGGTTGCAGCACTTTTAATTCTATTACTTCTTATAAGAAAGCAAATTAATCGATATCACGCTTTAAATTTCTTATTGTTCCTTATTGTGATTACCAAAACCATTCCTATTGGATACGGTTCCAGATTTTAATTAGTAAACTTGCCTAGCAAAATAAAATATAGTGTATATATCTTTTACAAATTATAGGTACTGTCTATAGTTTTTACACTAAAAATATTTACGTTCCAACAAACGTTAACTTGATTCTCAGTATCATATCTAAAGTTTGAATAATACTCTTGTATTTAAAATCATATTTACAATGTAACTTAGTCATTGACAATACATTTATTCAGTGTCATTAGCCCACAATCAGATCATGCCGACCAAGCGGCCACCGTTTGTTGGTGAAAATAGTGCCAACTTATGTGAATAGAGGGTATCATATCGACAGTACAAAGAACCCTTTGACCTTTAACATTGACGCAAAAACAAAGAAATTTCATTGATATAAAACCAGAATAGTTAACAAGAGGCATTTCAAATAAGAATAAAATATATTATACGTCTGCTGTTTGTACTTTTTTTTAAAATTTTCTATAACAATTTCTTGCGTTCTACATGATTCAATAGTGGATATGGTTCAGTTAATGCGCCTTGTTGCAGAGCTTTAGAATAATTCAAAACATGAGGTACCTAATACAGACACGTTATCAACTGCTAACCTACTTATTTGGAGTTATAATTCAGCAAACATATCTCATAGTATCATTGGTGACGTCGGAAAAATTTCACAACGTCACTTTTCCCCTCAGCAAGAAACTACAAACCAGCGTTATTGAAGTGACATAATATGCAATTGCCCGTACTAAGAGTGTAAGGAATATCATGGTAAGTGAAAGGATGTATGTCGAAGAAAACTCTTCGACAGTGAAAGAAAGATGACAGAAGATTTAGGGAGTACTATAAACATGCCAAGTTTAGTAGGAAGACAATCGCAAAGGTGCCATGTTTCAGCCGATAGTGAGGAATAATTATTTAACCATCGATCTGTGTTATTATCATCTATTAATATCCTCATAAATACAATATCAGACACATTTTTGAAACATCAAAACATTGAAACATTTTAGATGTTTATTATAACTTAAGAAACTTTTTTTTGAAAAAGAGGCTACGCAAATTGTAAAATTGGGGGATTTTTTTTTATTACGATGATGATTTAACTATAGTGTTCTAGTGCTAGCTACAGAACTTCGTCTAATGCATGAGGCCTTTAGACTAAGCGAAATAGCATCGCTTACCAATGCAATTGTACTCAAATGTGTTTAATTTGATAGAGATTTTAAGCACCCTTCCATCAACAAGTACGCCTGGAAGGTCATTTTTGACGTTAAGGCGAATCAAAACTTACTTCAGAAATTCAATGGGAAATGCCAAACTGAACGGGCTTGCCAATTTAAACACACACAAAGAAGTCCCTGTAGTCACAGAAGATGTAATTTCAATGTTCCAAGTTAAAAGATCAAGGAGACTGGATTGTCTTATATTATAATGACTGTGCACTGAAGAGTAAATTAGAAGAACGTATGTTGTGTTATCTGCTTCTTACTTTTAAATTTAGTAAAATTGCGATAATACAATTTTATTTTTATCTTTTTAAAATGTAAGAAAAACTACTTTTCTTCCTTCTATGCTTCGATAATACAATTTTATTTTTATCTTTTTAAAATGTAAGAAAAACTACTTTTCTTCTTTCTATGCTATTTAAAATAGACTAAAGTTACAGATTGTATCAAACTCTGGTCAGAATTTTGTGCTCACAGAGATTAAATGGTTGAAAATTATTTTATAGAAATATGTTAACATTACTAGTTAGTTCCTCACTCCAAAGTGGATGTTGATCAGTTATTCAGCCACATGAACAAAACAAATTCAAGCTGATGATTAAAATGAAAATATAAACTTTTCCTGCAATAATGTGCGTATGTTTGGCATTAGATGAGAAGGAAAAATTATGCTGCCATGACTATTTGTTTTTTATTCAAGCCCCCCCCCCCCGCCCCAAGAACAAATTCTGGGTGCACCATTGCTATTAGTCAATAGTCATGAGTAATGTTTTAATATAAACACAGCCTTATAGGGTAAATAAAGAGTACACAAATAAAAATAGTGATAAATTGTATTCAAATTAATGTCAAATTATTAAACAGTTATATACATTTTTAATAGCTCACACATATAAACCAAATTTTAGAAAAACCTATTTTAGCAGACAAATTTGCATTTATAAATGAAAATAACTAGAAAATTTATTTATTTTACATTTATGGGCATATTTATTACAATAATAATAAAATATTATTTATTATAT
Organism: Timema californicum; assembly: GCA_902141385.1. Taxonomy (NCBI): domain Eukaryota; kingdom Metazoa; phylum Arthropoda; class Insecta; order Phasmatodea; family Timematidae; genus Timema; species Timema californicum. Next base: position 42,760 of record CABFOW010003174.1, on the reverse strand, counting down.
TTGCTTTTTTTAGTTTTTGAATAATATACTTGATCCAGAAATTGTAACTTTTTCTTTTAAATTTTGTCTGTATCTAGTTAAGATGAACCTAAGTGTTTTTTTAAGTTTTTTTTAAAACTCATGTTTGTAATTCTAAACATAATACTTTTAATGCTTCTACTTGATTTTAATATACTGTCTTTGAGCTAAATGGTCGATTATTCTGCCATTACTCGCACATTTTGACCTGCAATATTTCAACAAAGAGAAAGTTAAGGTTTATAAATGTCAGAATCTCTGGATTTAAGCGGGAGTTCTTCTATGACGTCAAGAAAATTTGTTATGTAAATAATGTTCAATTACACATACAACAATAGTTATTTAATATACTGTTGGACAAGTATTCTCTGTTTAGTATAGTTGACAGAGTTTTTTTAAAAAAGGTTTACTATAATAGCCTACGTATTATATTTTTGGTTATATTATAATGGTATTCAATTTTAAAAAGGACCATATCATCACAACATTCTGAAACATTATTTGAATGAAAGCTCTCTTAATCACATTTGTACCTATCTAGTCAGGAATAAGCCCATGGATAATTTATTATATACATATTGGATGTATATCACATTTTTACCATTTAAACTATCAGATATTAAAAACCACTTCAATTTTTAAACTTATTTAAAACTAATTTTATTGGTTTCTATATTATGGCTTATGCCTTTTTGAATGATTTCTTTAGCGTTAATAGTTGCCGGGACTAGTACGCTTCTTATGACAGTCAATATACATTTTATCCTTTTTATATAGGAATAACTAAATTATTATTAGCACCGCGTCTTATTACCCGTTCGAGTTATACACACGCTAACATGTAATGGTAGGGTGATTGTGAGATGAAATGGAGGACCTACAGTTTAACGTGAAATCCGAACCACGGTGGAGGCCTAGCATTCCACACATTCACAAGTTGTGATTAATACACATCTTGTCAAAGGTGAAGGGTTTGGCACTCAGATAAATCTCTGCTGGGACCAAGGATTGAACCCTGGACACCTAGCACAGAAGTCTGACACCTTACCTCTTGATCGCCAGGTCACCCAATATAACTAAATTACTTTTTATTTAATACACAACAATATTACAATGTTTCAAATATATATTTTTAGGTAGTAAATTTTACATAATTATAATGTAGGCCTATACATAATAAATGTTTTCTTTAAAATCAGAAAAGAAGTTCAGCCTAATTGTGTAACAATTTATGAAATATGCAATTCTAGAACCCTAAAGTCACTGCCAACATTTTAAAGAGAAATACCCTTTACAGCTACTGTTTCAAGCAAAAATGTTTTTTCTGACGACGACATATTAAAATGTTGTCATAGGCCTATTTATTTTAGTACACATTAATTAAGTTAATATGAAAACACTTCCAACCTAACAAAATTCAACCTTTCATACGTACTTCAAAAGTTTAATTTAGTTGGGACTTTTAATGTTTTTTATTTTAATGAGATGGATTAAAATTGTTATAATACAGTATTTTAGCTCAATATATTTGAGGGGAAAAGAGTTGTCTCAGAGAAAGTTGGTCTTTTTTAGATTAATGTGACTAGTTTATAAAAGTAAACATTAGCTACTAAAATACGTTTTATGTCATTGAGACTTTTCCATTCCTTTAAATATTTCCAATCGTCTGTGATTTGAGGTGAGCACATTCTTAAATTTCTGATGCTAGAAAACCTACACACAATCTTACTATTGGAATTCTTCCACTCACCATAAAACTAATTCTTTTCTAATAATGAGAACATTTTTTTATTCTTTTAAAATATTTCTTTAACTTAGTATAACTGACATATGCGTAATCCCCTACACCCCTAGTGACTAAACCTATGTTTCCATAGGTACTGTATAATATATATATATTTTTGTCTTCTTTCAATTTACATTTTACTTCACTCATAATCAGGGCTGTGGTGTCGGTACACTAAGATTTAGACTTCGACTCCTTTATTTTTCTACTCTGACTCTGACTCCTTCAAAAATGGCTAATGTACTAGCAAGAACAAATTTACTGCTCCAATACAGATTAACTAACTTCATGTGAAGCTTCTTTGGCATTGTGAATTTATATTTAAATGAATTTGTCAGTCATAATTACAAATATTGGACCTAAAAGTAAAAAAAAATAATTAAAATATGTTTATCATATATTGTTATGATATTTTAATTTTTTATTTTGAAGCAGAGTCCGAGTTGGTACCAACTCTGACCCCACTCAAAACTGCTTCCAAACCCATAACTCCGACTTCACAACTTTGCAATATAAACTTAGTTAAAAAGGATATCATCTGAAGAATAAGCAAAATACTGTATGGCTGGTATTTTGAATCAGATATGAACCTTTACTGTCCCAATTAATAGGGATGTGGGGAAATCCTAATTTGGACCTAGTAACTTTTTTCTTAAATGTTGCGTTTTGACAAAACACTACTAAACATAAATTACACGAAGGCCTACATCTAACATTTAGGTCCGAGACACAAATATTTAATTAATTATTTTTTAATATCCAACTCATCAGGCCTATTATCTTAGTATTCAATCTATTATCCTAATTATTACTTGTGTGTACAACAAACATGTCTCACCATGCTGGTTAACACTTTTTGGGATATTTATCAATTGAATTGCAAATTTATGAATTGATTACCAAAATTGTAAACTCCTTTTAAAAGTTATATAGGCCTACTATAGGCCTAATTAAACTTATTATAACTCTATAAGAGAAATAGAAACCTATTTGCTAAAGGACTTAAAAAAATTGACTCAATGGCTTCATAATAACGGTTTATCTTTGAATGTTAGAAAAACAAAAGTAATTTATTTCACCAAATCCACTATGAACAATAATAACTACATAAGTGATATACACCTAAATGGAGAAAAAATAGATGTAGTATCACAAATAAAATATTTAGGATTGATTCTTGATCAGCATCTCACATGGATACCACATGTTGATAGTATAATTATGTAAGAAAATTTGTCCTATTGCTGGGGCCTTTAGAAGAACTCAACACAAACTTACAACTAACACTAAAATCATAATTTATAACTCATTATTCCACTCACATTTATCATATGTGAACATAATTTGGGGATTAACATCAAAAAAGACATTGAATAGAGTAGCCTACAAGTAATACAAAATAGAGTTATAAGAAATCTTTTTAACTCTGATAATTTTGGCAATACAAGTGTAGTACACATATATAAAAAATACAATATATTATCTCTTGAAAAAAACTATTTCCTTAAATATGGTTAAATTTGTGTATAAAGTACTGAATAACAAATTACTTTCAAACATAAAATTTGAGACTTTATCTAAAAAATGTAACTATGAAATTCTGGCAAGAACTACTAAAACATGTCACTCATCTGTAAAAACTACTAAATTTGATATAACTTCATTTAAAAACAGAGCATTGAAAGAATTTAACACCCTTCCACCAACAATACGAGAGAGTGAATCTTTGAATAGTTTTGTCGATACGATTAAAAAAAAACTCTTGTCTTAAAGCAGAATTGTATAAATGCAACAATTGTTGAGTGTTATCTAAGTGTTTTAGTATATTTTGGTTATTTTTTTCTTTCTTACTTTTAATATATCCTTTTTTATCTTTAAATTCTTTTGTTTGAACTGTATTACTATGGTGAAACATGTAGTCACTAAGTAGGCTAATAGGCCTATCTCTCTTTTTTTTCTATATTTTTATTTTCTGCTTTACTCTTTGTCCATAAATAGTTTTAAATAACTACACAACTGATAGCTTGGACCTACAATCATATTGGGTATATAGGTCTACATAACTTAGAAGTATAATATTCTTTTTCATTTATTTTTATTTTACTAAAAAAATTCTTTGAATAATAATATCACATAATTACTAGGTAACTTTATTTCCTTCTGTAATATAATTAGTATGCTAATCACTTTGCCCATCTCCTTCATTTAGTCTATAAAATGTGTACTTTTATAAAAACACCTAGCCTTGATTTATACAATGATTACAGCTAAATATTTTTCTCTTTATATACATTGATTTGTTTGAATGATCTTCTTTTTTACATTAGCTGCCATGTGTAATTTTTATATCGTGTCATAAATCTTTTACTATGTCTTTATCTTGTAAAAGTTTACTTTTGAAAAATTAATTGTACCTATATAACTAAATTTCATGTGTACTGTAAGCATCCGCTACATTGTAACAAAATGGTCCCAGAAGATGGTCTAGGCTGTCGGGGATTTAAAATATAATAATAATAATAATAATAATAATAATAATAATAATAATAATAATAATAATAATAATAATAATAATAATAATAATAATAATAATAATAATAATAATAATAATAATAATA